>APFE030989047.1:67930-79898 GCA_000404065.3 Pinus taeda
CCCCCCCCCCCCCGCTACACAATCGGCGCAAAGAAGGGGGTGCTCTGTCCCCCCTCTAACCCCCCGGTTAACTACGTGGGCTAGTCGTGGAAAGAATATAACACAACCCAACATGTTTGTGGGTTAAAAAGGGCTTTATACAGTCTCAAAAAAGCTCCTAGAGATTGGTATGCCTATCTAGACATGTACTTGAAGAAACAAGGTTTCGAAAGAGGAAATGTTGATAACAAATTTTATGTAAAGGTTGAACAAGACAATTTGACTATCATCAAAGTGTATGTGGATGACATCATATTTGGAAACAATGATGATAGGCTAGAAAGAAGTTTGCATCCGATATGCAAAGTGAGTTTTAAATGTCATTACTTGGTGAGTTGACTTTCTGTCAAACCAAGTACATTAACGCAATGTTGAAGAGGTTTAAGATGGAAGACAACAAACTAGTTAGCACTCTGATGGTGACTGGTTGCAAGTTGAGCATAAACGACATATCTAAGGATGCATAACAAAGAATGTATAGGTCAATGATTGGTATTCTACTGTACATGACAACTTCAAGGCCGAATGTGATGTCGACAGTTGGATAAGTAGAACATTTTCAAGAAACACCAAAATAATTCCATGTTGTTGTAGTGAAGAGAATTTTTTGATACCTCAATGGATTTGGCCTATGGTATCCAAAAGGAAATGACTTAACCATCACAACTTATACTAATGAAAATTGGAAAGTAAGTGTTAATGATCATAGAAGCACTAGTAGAGTAGCCTTCTACTTAGGTGGTTGCCTTGTGTCATGACTAAGCAAGAAGTAGTCTCCATTCTCCTTATCCACAACATAAGCATAATACATAGAAAAAATGACATTTAATCACGTCCTATGGATGAAACAAAAATTGTAGGATCTTTAGGTGAAGTTCAATGGGCCCATTCCAATGTTTTGTGACAACACCAATGTCATAAACAATTCCAAGAATCTTGTCATGCATTCGAAAAAAAACACATTCCTATAAAATATCATTTTATTCGAGAAAATGTTGCAGAAAGGAACATAAAGGTAGAGTACATTGGGAAAAAGGATAAAATAAATGTCATCTTCACTAAACCTTTATTGTGTGAAACCTTTGAGTATATTTGAAGGTAACTTAGCATTCTACCAAGTTCATATTGATATTTAACCAAGTAGATAGGGGAAGCAAAGGCATGTTACATGAATGAGAGAAGCAAACAACTTGTCAGGGGGAGTCACTCTTTGCCATTAATGTCAAAGGGGGAGAGAAAACATGCCAGGAGGATCAAAGGCATGAAGTTAGGGGGAGAAGTGATTTTGGGGGGAGTACAAGTGTTGTCATCAATGACAAACGAGGAAAAGGTTGAAATGTGGTAGTCATTGATGTCAACCCAAGAAACACTAAAATATGCCTTACCTTTGTTGACCAAAATGACATGGAAAATCATGGTTTTTTGAGATAAGATCATATTTATTGGATTCTCTTCATCTTGCCAATTCCAACATTATGTGGCATGTTGCGAGAGATCACAGTTTAAGAGATATGGTTGTTCAAAGATGAAGCCCCTATCTTGAAGGTAGAAACCCCCAAATAATGTGAGATGGAAGTATATTATTGGTTCATGGGATTAGAAGAAATTTAGTGAATTCATGTTGGCTCCAAACTATGAGATTTGAAATTTGAATTCTATCTTTCCTCCTTCATTGAAGTCGGCCTAAGGTTAACAAGAGTTTTGGCTCCAAAATAATTTTAATTTTAAAATTCAAATAGGCCTCCAATTCAAGTCAGCCTCAAATGAAATAAAACTATTTTCCCTCCTTTTGAATTTCAGCCAACCCTCCTAGACATTTCTCTTGCACTATAAAAGAAGGCCTTTGCTCTCATCAAAGGCATGATTTTGGATGCAAATATTATGAAAGAAATCTCTGTAATAACCTCATGGCCAAGTGGAGTTCTGAATATATTCTTGGAAGGTCGAATATCTAAACAAATTCTGGGTTTATGGTTCACATTCTTGGGATTGGATTCGTTGGGCTTTAAAATTATTTTTGCAAGTAGCTTGTAAGAAATCAACACCATGAGTCTTTACATAACCATCTGCTAAGGACTTTACTTAACCATATGTTATTGTTTAATCTTCATTATAGTAGTTTGTCTCTATTAAAATCATCATTTAATACTGTGAGCTTGCAACCTTATTGTCTTTGAAACATTCGGTCATACAAACCTCTTTGATCTAGGTTATTTAGCTAAGGAACTCACTGGATTTAAAGGCATACATGTAAGTGAGGATTACTCAAAGTCTCTTGTGAACACACACACACACACACATACCTATGACCCTAATAAAGGCAAAATATGATTGGAATTAAACTGACCTAATTGGATTGACTAAAGCTTGTTCACCGTGACAAAAATTTGAGTCCGTTTACCTTACTGATGTGAAGCATTCGTGAAGTCTTCCAAGGCCTGAGTTACTTTTGGGAAATTAGTATATGTCTTTTGCAATATCTGGTAAGGATCTATATTTAACTTTAGATTCATAATTCCTCATAAAAGTATCATCATCTGATGGGCATTGACGTTCTAAAGTTTAAATATTAGAGAATATATAAATATGAAAAAATTCAAAGAGTTGAAACTAACCAGCATTAATAGATCTATTTGATAAGATTTGATCTTGTTGAAGGTACTTGTTTAGAAGCATATACAATGAGAGTCTGTTGAATTGAAACAAAAGCGTTGGATCATCATTCACCTAACATAATCAAGTTGAAGACATCTTTGCATGAGAGGTGCATATTGTTGCAACATACATCTTTAGGCATCAACTGATCACTAGATGTACATTTATTCATAATCTCACTGTGATTATCATTTTACAAAGGAGTCTGACAAAAATGGTTCCATTGTCGTCAACTGAAGTTTTGGCAGTAGGGGTTTCATCATTTGTTCAATTGTAAAGGTTTCACTGTCTCACTGTACATCTGAAGCATATTTGTAGTAAGGGTTTCATCACTGTACATCTGAAGTATATTTGCAGTAAGGGTTTCATCACTGTACATTTGAAGTATATTTGCAATAAGGGTTTCATCACTTGTTTAGATGTAAGGGTTTCATTGCCTCATTATACATCTAAAATTTAATAGCAGTAAGTATTTTGTCGAAAATATTTGTAAGTTGGTCATTATCCATGGTACGAGAGCCCACAATTATTTTTCTATTTTACTATCATTTTTAGGGTGATTGGGTGGTGCAAGGCAAGTGATTGTAGTCACCTTCAAGTTTTAGTTTGAAATCACTTTGGGGTGACAGGGTGGTGTTAGGGAACGTTGGAGCTTGTAGGCTGTTGGAGCATCCTATCAGTAGCAGCTGATAAAACCAAATCATTAGAGCATCCTGTTAATTTTCCATTATTCTATGATGTTATAATTACTTTAACCCAATTCTTATCTTCAATTAGCAATATTTCAACACAATTTATGTTTCCAATTATCAATAACAATTGTAGATAGAACAATAAATGCAATAAATAGTAAACAATCAATAACAATGACAAGGGACACAAGGATTTGGTCAAAGACCAGGGAAAAACCCCATAAGGGGGAAAACCCTTTCAAATTCTTCTTCTTATTAGATTGTCATAAAATGTTCAGAAAAGAGAGAGAACAATGTTCCAATTCTTCTATCACAAGACTATCCATCAAAATCAACCAACTAATATCCAAGAGATGAGCCCAATAACAATATTGATCAGAATCAAAGTTTCCAAGCCTGTAGTAAAAGGTCAATGTCTGCGGTCAAATGTCAAAATACCCTAGGACACAACCACACAAAGCTTGTGATCATGCATGCGGTTGCAACTCTTGAGTCAAAGGGAGAACCCTGTATGCGTGCAGCTATAGCCGAGATTTTCCTGTTCTAACCTAGAAGCTCCAAATCAAATTCCCTTTTCACATGTGCGAGCTTGTACCTTGCAATTTCAGACTTGTATGAACCAATTTCTGCGAACCAACTTCAGATTTGTATGAGCCAAACCAAAGAAGAGAGAAGGAGATGCTTTATGATGATGTCCAAATGAGGCTAAATTTACTTGTATTTATAGACTTCTAAAGGTGTCCAATTTATCTTTAGGGTTGACCTGACCTTTTGTGCACACATGGGATTTATATTAAAACTACAGTTTTCCTTGACCAAGTTAAATTATTCCAAGGGCTAGGAGGGGTCTTTGTTGATTAGTAAGGATGTCTAAAGGAGGGACTTTGTCCTTGAGATGCCAAATCAACATGTCCTACTAGTTGGAGTTGGAAAATTGAACGATTTTCTAGAGTACTAGGGAGTTGGGGCTTCCCTTTTTAGTTGGAGCTAAAGCATATTATGTACTCAAACAATTATTAGAAAATCATTTGTGTTTTTCTCCTGGAAGGGTTTCCATAAAAAAATATCTCATGCACTATTATTTGATGTGTTGATGTTTTATGCTTATTGTTAATGCTTTGAAAATTTAATAATTGCTAATTTAGAAGAAATAAGTCACCCCACTCTCAGTGTAATTTCCAATGAGATCCAATACAAAAACTATAGAAATCACCATTGGGAATACCTTAAACATCAATTTGTGGTTGATTGAACAACAAAAAGAGAGATTAGTGAAAGTGCTACAAAAGCACAATGATGCCTTTGCCTAGGATTGCTTTGGGATCCATCCTGACCTGTGTACACACCATGTATACATTAAAGAACAATCTAGACCCATTTGCTAGCCCCAATGCTAGATGAATCCATCACCGAAAGAAATAATAAAGGAAGACCCACATAAATCACTCAAAACTAACTTTATCTATCTAATTTATGATAATTTGTAGGTCTCCTCTCTTGTCATTGTACCAAAGAATAATGGAAAGTGGAGGATTTGTGTGGATTATCAAGAATTCAACAAAGAAACACACACATACCATTTTCCATTTCCATTAATTAAATAAGCATTGGACACATTAGAAGGGAAGAAATACTTTTCTTTACTTAACGAATTCAATAGGGACAACCAAATTTAGATCGAGCTTGAGGATCAATACAAAATAATGTTTACTTGTCCGTGGGGGAAATTTTCTTATCATGTTTTTCCATTTGGATTATGTGATGCTCTTGCCACCTTTCAAAGATCTGTAATTGGTATATTTTCTAATTTGATTCACGATTGTGTGGAAATATATATAGATGAATTTACAACATATCGTGATGAATTTAATGAGGCATTAGAAAAAATAGAGAAAACATTATTAAGGTGTAAATAATCTAACATTTCCTTGAACAATGTGAAATGTGAAATGATGTTAACTAATGGCATTGTATTGGGGCACAACATTTTTTCTAAAGGCATCTAAGTGGATTTCATGAAAATCAGGGTAGTATTTATCTTGCCAATTCCATGTTCACAAAGAGAGGTACAAAGTTTCTTAGGACATTCTGGTTACTATCATCATTTTATCGAGATTTTGTCACAAATTGCTCATCCATTTTTTTCTTAACACAACTTCTGCGTTTTTGTAGACAGAGCTTATAGCATGCATTCGAAGAATTGAAACCCAAGGTGTCTGAGGGTCCTATTTTGAGAGGACCCTATTGCCCCTCATGTTCATATCTCTACAAATGCATTAGATACCGCCATTGGAGTTATTTTAGGGAAACTACAAGGCAATGATCCATACACAATCTATTACATCACTGAAAATATTTCACTTGAAAAACTAAATTATATAGTAATAGAAAAAGGATTTCTTGCGGTGATGCATGTGATTAATAAGTTTTCACATACATCATTTGGATGTCTAGTAGTATTACATATTGACCATGCTATTATAAAATACTTAATGAACAAACCAATTGCTAATAGGAGGATAACTTGGTGGTTGTTGTTATTATAGGAATATGATATAACCATCTTAAACAAAACCAAGAAAGAGAATGTAGTGGATAATTTTATTTCGAGACTCACATATAATAAAAATGAGCCTTCTGTAGAAGATTCTTTTCATGATGAGTACAAATTAGTGGTTTCTACCAACTCTCCCTTGTTTGTAGATATCACTAATTTCTTGGCTACAGGTAGATTTCCACATCATTTATCTCCGAAGGAAAGAAAAAAGTTCATTAAAAAAAGTTGGAGGTTCTTGTGGATTGACAATTATCTCTTCTATATAGGACTTGATCTCATCATCTAGAGATGTGGGTGAGAAGATGAGATATTTGAGAGAGCTTGAAGGATTTCTATGATGGTCCATGTGGGGGCCAGTTTGCAGATAAAATAATAGGGTACAAAGTACTTCACCAAGGATACTATTGTCCCACCATCTTCAAGGACACCAAGGAGCATGTAAAGAGGTGCGATAGTTGCAAATGCATGGGGAGACCAGTGAAATTAGATGAGCTGACATTGTAGCCAAAATTGGTATTGGAGCCCTTTGATAAATGGACCTTTGATTTTGTGGAATTGATCAATCCTTCTTCCTACCATAACTCCTATATCCTTGCATGCAATGGTTATGATACGAAGTGGATGGAAGCCAAGTTACTCGACCATGATTGAGCATGCAGTTGTAGAATTCCTTCATGAAGAAATCTTAACCAAGTTTGGGATGCCTTGGGAAATAGTTATTGACAAAGGGACTCCATTCACTTTGAGTTTCATTGAATACTTGATGGATAGGTGGAAATATCAAACATAGATTTAATATGCTATATCACTTGTAAGCTAATGAGAAAGTAGAGGGGACAATTAAAATTCTTGAGGTTATCATCACCAAGAATGTTTGACTATACCTTGGGGATTGTGTTGAGACTCTCTAAAGATATATGGATCTATCACATGACATGGGGAACTACTATGAGTTACACCCCATATAAACTTGTTTATGGGAAAAGAGTATTATCACTAACTACAATAGAGACCTAGACACTAAAAACAACTATGCAACTTGGAATGGACTTATTTGAAGCCTAGAAATAGATATTGCTCCATATCAATGAGCTAGGCGAACTTCGCTAGGCTGCCTTGCACCAAACAATAATGATACAACATCAAAGAGCCGGGTGCATGATAAGTTCATCAATAAGAAGTAATTTGATGGAGTACATACATAGATTGTAAGGTATGAAGATGAAGTAGCCCTCAAATTTGTAATGAATGTTAGAGAAAATAGGTTTGTAGTGGAAGGGATAATGGTGTAGGTGATAGAAGAAGTGATAGTTTAGGTACCAGGGCTTCCCCTTATAGGGGAGTGCTGGTATTGTCGAAGAAGGCCGAAGCTTGAGATCATGCAACCACTCGTTGAGTCAAGAGAAGCAATGGACAAGAAAATAACATAATTTGATAGGAGGTCACTGTCAGCTACTTTATGGTATGTTGTTTTGGGAGTACAGAGGTACATTACTTGTGAAGGCCACCTCGAGGTTATTTCTGTACAACACCTTTGTTTATTGTACCACTCGTGGAATGATATGATTATTAATTTACCATTTTTCCTTTGGAGAACATTAAAGAACATGACCTCACTGGTGTAGGAATCTTCCCGACCATGGGAGACCCTCTCATATCTCGGGCTAAATAAACTCTTGGTTAAGCACATGTTGCATAGAGAAGGTGGGGTTTGGAGTGAAGTGGAAAGAGTGCCAACAAGAATAGAAGTTGTTGCAACTCCACCACGAGACAACGCTGTTGCAACTCTTGAAGCAACTGCAACTTTTGGAGCTACAAGCACAAAATATATCATTGTAATGCAACTAGCTGTGAAATACCACAATGTTGTGATTAAAGAAGAAATTTCTGATGGTTTTGTTTCAACTCCAAAGAGAGATGAAGGTATCCATGATAGAAATGTGGAGATAATAGGGAGCACACCTCTGACAAAGAGATTGCAAAGAATGAAGAAAAGGCGATCATATGCGCCTGTCCTAAAGAAGAAAAGGACTAGGTATACCCCTATTGCTACAACTCAAAACACACAAGAAGAAACCCCTGTTGCTCCATAAAAACCAATAGGGGTGGAGAAAGGAGTTTCAAGACTTGGAGAACCTCCTACTGCTTCATAAGAGCCAATATGGGTAATGGAGGAAAGACAACTTGCTGACACACAAGAACCAACATATGTGATGGGGGATGGTTAAGACTTTGTTGGGCTTGCATTTGATGAAGAGATAGGGAAAAAGGACCTTGATGAAGCACATGAACTAGCAAGGGAAACTATAGGAGAAGGACTTGCTGCAATTTTGGAGGTATACCAAGAGGAAGAAGAATTCACAACTCTTGAAGAAAAAGAGACCACTGCTACCCCAGAACTGGAAAAAACACATAAGCTTAGGAGATAAAACAATAAGTAGTACTTTGATTATGCCTTTGTATACATCAATTTTAAGGAAGAACCAAATATTTGAAAATGAGAAGAGGAAGCTTTAGACCACTGTGAATTTGTTAAGAGATTAACTCACAAAGGGTAGGAATTTTGAGATGTTAGACTGCCTTTTACAGACAATAGATTTTGTTTTTGCAAAGAAACCTCTCCTCGAAGTAAAAGAGACAACCCAAACCTACAAAAAATAAACCCAAGAAGTGGTTGTCCAAATAGAAGATATGCATACCTACCTTGATTGAAATATCTACTCAGATTGGGGATAACACAGTAGAAGAGAAGGCCACACAAGTAGATATTCTTGATAGATGGGTGAAAAAGAAGATAGATGGAATTAACTAATAACATATTATGAGGAAGGTGTGATGCATGTTAAGGAACACATCAATAATTTGTTAGAGGATTGAGAGAGAAGTGGGTTGTGTATTTTGAAACCTATAGAATCAGATGAGAATAAGTAAATTATAAAAGAAAATAAATCGTTTGACTTGGAAAAGTGAGTGAATAAATTAGAAATTGAGAAAATTTCAACTTTGGTTATTGGTTAACACTTAGTTGCAGATTTCCCTCACCTCACTATAGTATGTTTTTGCATGGAAAATTGATAAAGTTTAGGAGAAATTCTATAATTCCCAAGAAATTCTTTGAAATCACATCCCCTGCTACCTTGCTAGAGGCATATCATGCATGCACTAGTGAGGAGAAGAACTTGACTTGCGAGTTGTATCAACTTAACGTCCTATTATTCCATGACCTAGCAAGGAATCATAACCAATTAGTGGGGGATGCCGAACTAAGAGCATATGTGTCTTGTTTGAGCAACCATGCTGATTAGGAATTCGCTAATAAGATTGCAAATAACAATCTCAAAAGAAACCTATGGGTTAGAGGATAATTTTATTGGCCTCTAAAAGTCATTAGCACACATAAACAATGGACCTTCTCTCCATCACATGCAAAGTTCATGACTAGTAATAGGGAGGAAGCTATTGTACATTGTAAGGCACAAATTGAAGTATTGGAAAAGGTAACCATGGAAGGATGTAATGAGAATGGAAACAGGCCAGGGAGGAAATTCAGTAAAGGGACCCATTTAATTCCAACAACCTAAAATAACACTGTAGAGAGTACATAAATATATTAAGTGCATGTAAAGTTGCATGGAATATTGGATATGTTTGAGTTTTCATTATCCAATGATTTGGATACTTGCCATGTTGATTTTTTCACAACACTTAAGAATCATGTTTGATTCTAAGTTCACGAACACAAACACACTCAAATGCCATAACACAAGCATGTTATACAAGTGAAAACATCTAGCAATAAATTAATCTCATGCACATGACAATTTTTAACCCACAACTTGTTATATTACAAACTTTAACACACCAATCCTAGGGCTCCCATATTAGGGATCATGGACCTTACATACAACGTTGATACAAGGAAGCAACCAAGGCTTGGTGTCAACAATTATGAGCATCAATATTTCCCTAAACAAGATACACTTGGCCTACTTGCTGAAGGTGCACACAATAGTCCTTTTAGCCCACGTACCTTGAACACATCTGGAAGGTACTTTGCCTCCACATCTGCTAATCACTGCAACATCTGCAACTTTAGAATTCTTGCATCTCTATCCATAAATATGCCACTATAAACCCTCTTGCCTTCTCCAAGATGACTAAACACAAACTCAATGATCTTCCCATTAGAAACTCTCTTGCTCCACCAAGATGACTTGCTCTTAGAGACTTCACCAAATTGCCCTCTAGCATTGATTTGGCTCCTCCAACATCATTGATCTTAGGGACTTCTAGATCTTCTCTCTTATCAGTGACATGCCCACCTGCATACACCAAACTAAGGAATACCCAAATTAGTTTCCTAATAGCTCATTAGCTCCTCCAATGATCATTGTACATAAGGTATCAATTTTGCCCTCTTGTCAACATCCTAGTTGCTTTAGAATGCTAATCCTAGGGTACAATATCAGTTTTCCTCACTCCAACGAATCCCTTACTAACTTTTCTAAACTTAGGGCACATAGAAAAACCCTCACATAGTCCTTTTTAGCCCTTGAAATTGATTGATCTAGGGAACCTCATACATCCCACACATTACTTCCTTGCTCCACCAAAGAGGACATGTCTAGGGTTTTCAAGGAAACCCACTTGATTGTTGTTGGGTTGTGTTATATTCTTTCCATGACTAGCCCACGTAGTTAACCAGGGGGGCAAATCCCCCCCTTCGTTGCGTAGCGGGGGGAGTCATAGGGGGTTTAAGGGGTGCAGGTGACCTTACTCTATGGGTGAGTCATGGGTGCAGGTGACCTTACTCTATGGGTGAGTCATGGCGGACCTACCTATGGTTTTGGGCATGATTTTTGCACATGGTTTTGGACGCGATGGTTTTCGGTCCATGGTTTTGGACATGATGGTTTTCGGTCCATGGTATTGGATGCTTCGACATGTATAAATATGTATTGTAACATTGAAAGGAAAATAATGAGAAATCACGCTGGTAGTCCCGGTTTTGGGATCCAGGGGAAAATATCTTTGTATATGTGTTTTATGTGTTATGCTCTCACATTGTTTATTTTCTGTGTTTTAGAATTCGTATGCAGGTAATTTATGTATGGGGTTAAAACCTACATTTGGTATCAGAGCTGTTTTGGCTTCAAGGGGAAGCCTTTGTTGTTGAGGGGTTTTGCTCAGGCCTATGGTAGAACTTGTTCAGTGGGAGATCTACAGGTTCAATTCTGGTGGTGAAAGAAGATGGTGAGCAGTGGAAAGATAAAGATCGAGAAATTTAATGGTCAGAGTTTTGAGTTGTGGAAACTCAAGACGGAGGATCTGTTGGTGGATAAAGATTAGTGGATCATGGTAGATCCAGGTACTAAACCAACGGGAGTGTCCGATGAAGAATGGAAGAATTTGGATCGGAAGGCAAAGAGCACAATACGATTTTGTGTCTCAAATTCATTATTGTTGAATGTATTAGGGGAAGCTACGATGAAGGCTCTATGGGACAAGTTAGGGACTTTGTACCAAACTAAGTCTCTGGTGAATAAACTGTTCCTGCGGGAAAAGCTGTATAACTTGAGGATGAAAGATGGAGACTCGGTGACAAAGCATCTGAACGCATTTAATACTATGGTAAGTCAGTTATTATCTGTTGATATTAAAATTTCAGATGAAGATAAGTGCATCAATTTGTTGTGTTCTCTACTAGATTCGTGGGATAGTCTGGTTATTGCAATAGGTATCAATACAACTGCCTTGTAGTTTGATGAAATAGTCTCATCCTTGCTGACGGAGGAGATGAGACAGAAAAATATGGAGAGCCAGAATGGTGATGCCTTGTCTGTACGAGGACAGTCCCAGAAACGAAACAAAAATAAGTCATCGAGTGGGAGATCTAAATCTAGAGGGAGATCTAAATCTCCAGGAAAACCTGTAAAGGTGGTGTGATGGAAATGCAGAAAGGAAGGGCACTACAAAAGCGATTGTAAATCTAAAGCTCCTGAAAAAGGAAAGGGATCTGATGATG
>APFE030989047.1:83893-117387 GCA_000404065.3 Pinus taeda
AGAACTGATATGCAAGTTAAAGAAGTCTCTGTATGGGTTAAAACAGTCACCAAGGATGTGGTATCAGAAATTTGATACATTTATACGGGGGCTTGGCTTCACCAGAAGCAAAGCATATCACTGTGTGTATTTTAAATTAATTGGTGACCGTGTTATTTATCTGGTCTTGTATGTGGATGATATGTTGCTTGTTGGAAATGACAAAGAAATTATCCAGGATTTGAGACCCAATTGTCCTCCAAATTCGACATGAAAGATCTCGGTGCTGCAAACTATATTTTGGGCATGGAAATTAAAAGAGATCGGGCAAAGAGGAAGCTCTGGTTAAACCAGAGGAAGTATGTCGAGACAATATTGCAGAGGGTTACTATGCAGGATAGTAAACCGGTGAAGGTTCCTATTCCTGTAGGTGTGAGGTTATCTGCTGAACAGTGTCCCAAGACACAAGAAGAGGAAGAGGACATGTCCTGTGTTCCATATGCAAGTGCAGTCGGTAGCTTGATGTATGCAATGGTCTGTACTAGACCACACATTGCACATGCAGTGGGAGTATTGAACAGGTTTATGTCAAAACCAGGGAAGGAGCACTGGACAGCAATGAAGCGGGTTTTCAGGTATTTGCGTGGCACTAGTGATTATGGTTTGTGCTACCAAGGAAGACCAGGATTGGATAGAGTGTTGGATATTCGTGTCTTTGTTGATGCAGACTGGGCTGGAGATCTGGATCAGAGAATATCTATAAGTGGGCATGTGTTTAAACTATTTGGAGGTGCAGTTAGTTGGATGAGTAAGAAACAATATGTAGTGGCACTATCAACTACAGAAGCATAATACATGGCAGCCACTCACGCAAGCAAGGAAGCAGTTTGGTTGTAGAGATTGTGTTCAAATATGGGGTTAGTATAGGGAGATATAAGGATAGACTGTGACAACCAAAGTGCAATTTTCTTGGCAAATAACCCTGCATATCATTCAAAGACAAAGCACATGGATGTTCAGTATCACTTTGTGAGGGATATGATAGAAGACAAAAAGGTGTTGCTGGTAAAGGTGGACACTTTGAAGAATATTGTAGATGCACTGAAAAAATATGTGAGCTCTAAGAAGTTCTCTTGATGTAGAAAAACAATGGGCATTGCAGGGCTGGATAAATGACTAAGCTCTCTTGTGGGCCCCTATGGAAAGAAAACAAAAAGAGGGAGAATTTTGGGTTCTGTTATATTCTTTCCACGACTAGCCCACGTAGCTAATTGGGGGGTTAGAAGGGGGGCGGATCCCCCCCCTTCGTTGCGCCGATTGCGCAGTGGGGGGAGTGACAGGGGGTTTGAGGGGTGCTAGTGACCCCACTCTGTGGGGCCCGGGGCAGCGCCCCGGAAAATTTTGGTTTTGGACCCTATATTAGGTTGGGTGGACCTACCTATGGTTTTGTGGATGATTTTCACACATGGTTTTGGACATGATGGTTTTTGGTCCATGGTTTTGGACGCGATGGTTTTCGGTCCATGGTATTGGATGCTTCGGCATGTATAAATATGTATTGTAACATTGAAAGGAAAATAATGAAAAATCAAGCTAGTAGTCCCAGTTTTGGGATCCAGGGGAAAATCTCTATGTATATGTGTTTTATGTGTGATGCTCTCGCATTGTTTATTTTCTGTGTTTTAGAATTCGTATGCAGGTAATTTTTGTACAGGGTTAAAACTTACAACTGTTCTTTGTCACACAAAATTTACATCACTTAGAGCACACATGGCATCACATACATAGTGACTTTGTCACTCCAAAACATAGTCACTAGGGCACACATGTAAAACTGTTCAAGCTTCTATGGATAAACAAACCCGTAAGAGAAAATATCCATTATTCTGTCCTCTTTCACACTGTCTAATGCCCAACTCCTCCACCCAACTTGATTTTTGTACCTGTACACACTATGAGATGAGTCTCACCCTCAGTAAGGGTTGTTTATACCACAAAAAAAAGCTGATTTTACAGTATATTTGCGGCCCTAGAACAAAGGTTTGAGGGCACCTTTAAAGGGTGTCAACACTCCCTTATCTTTATAAAAGTCTTAGGGTATACAAAATTAAGGTAGAGAGCCCTAACTAGAGCACAATATTGTTCCACAGAGCTGCGTATTTACATGCACCAATGAAACTTCATGAGGCTGAAAATCACATAGAAGTTTCTATTCTCCAACTTGCGCAAAATCGACCTCCCAATCAACATATGACAGACCAATATTGCACACTCTTCGACCTCCTTAAGTCCCACGACTCCCTGATGCACATGACAAAAATCACATGAGACATGCTACCTTGGTTGTGAAAAAAATGCATTCTCTTCTTGCAATCTTATAGTTTTCTATGAGGGAAACATCTAGCCTTCAAGGGGCATCACTAAAGCCTAACCGACTTGTATTTATTAGCAAAGACCCCAACTAACATAAGACAATAGATATCTTTCATTTGATTTCGCCACATCATCAAACCCTTAGGTTCTCCTTATCCCTTTAAGGTGCCCCACCTGATTTTGATGATTAAACAAATATTTCTCCACTTGGTTTCGTGTCCACAAATTTGGGTGCAAAACCCACTGCTTGGGTACACTGCCCACAAAGCCCATGTGGGTCAACTTCTCCTAAACCCAATACCCTAGATTTGTGGGTGTACCTCACAAGCTACAAAAATCAACACATACCAAGAATATAGGAAGGAGTACACATTATATAGGAGGGAGGAACTAGCCTGCTGGAAGCAAATTCAAGCAGAGGGAGGCTACTTCCATGCAAAATTAGCAAAGCAAATTGACTATAGTCTTAGCGACATCCAGGGGATCCTTGCCTACTCATACTCAAACTAACTATTTGGTTTCATATGGACATGCAAAAAATTAGATAAGGGGAAGATGATGAGTGTTGAAACTAGCATATTTTTAGCACCCATCAAATGTTTTTTTGCATACATTTTTTCTGTTTTCATCTCATCCTAATACCTTTTTCATCCAAAATGATGCATTTTTAGTCAAGGTATAATTATCCCCTTAATATTCTATTTCAATACTCATTCATATGCATTTTTCAGGATATTATTGCCTTTCTATGCTAACAATGGTATATAGGAACAAGGCTAGAAAAGTACCTTCCAAGTGTAGGTGTTAGAACTCTCTTAACAATTCTTGAAACTCTCCATGAGAACACATGTGCTGCAACTCCCGAGTGTGAGTTGCTAGAACTTTGAGCTACTCCCACTTGTGTTGCAACTCTAGGTTGCTTTCACCACTATTACAACTTCCCATTATTGCGAATCTCAACCCCTTGTAGCCGCGACTTTCACTTTTTAGTTGATGAGACTATTGTTGCAAATCTCATCATAGTTGCAAAGCACACCATGACATGGCTATTGTTGCAGCTCTGAGGAGGTCTGCTATAAATCCGCACTAGCTATAACAACACATTAGTTAATGAAACAACTCTGGTCGATGGATCAATTAGGAAGTCAAACAACTAATCTCCTGCATGAAAATGAAGAGGGTGAATATATTCTTATAAATGAATTAATGATTTTCTACACTTTTCATATTGTTGATTAAGTCAACATGTGCTCGATTTTTTCTATCTTTTGGAAAGTCAGTGTAACATGATAGAACATCTAGATTCTCATGGTTGTTGATCAATTGCTTTGATTAATTTAGATAGAGAACATTATGTATAAAGACGCCATCTATCTTTTAGATGGGTAGTGAATGAAAGTTATTGGTTGATAGTTATTCAAAATCAAAATACAAAATAATTCTTTCATTGTATTTTCAGTTTCTTATAATATAAAGTTCCTTTTCATTATGGTTCAATCAATGGCGTGTTTAGTATCTAGCGCCATACTTCTTTCATAAACCAGTGCCTTGTCTACGGAGGTAGGCCCCCTCCTTAATAATGCACTATCTGTGCTTTATTGAGTAGTCGTAATATCTTGTATATATTTCTTTTTTCCCCAACAATTCTTCTAATCAATACTTGGCTGTAACTCTGATATTTCCTTTGTTGTAACTTTAAATTTCAATTGTTGTAACTATTATATTTCATACTGCTACAACTCTAAAGTTTAATTGTTGTAATGTTGGTATTCATATTTGTACAACTCTGCAGTTCAATTTCTGCAGCACTGATATTCATATAGTTGCAACCCTGAATTTTAGTTGTTGTAACTCTGATATTCCATTTTATTACAACTTTGTATCTTAGGTTTATTGCTATAACTATGATAATTCATAAAGTTACAAATTTGTATAGTAGGTTTATTGTTGTAACTCATCCTTTACCGTTGATTAAAGTCTAATCATTGTCAACAATTTGTGGCTTAGTTCATTGTTGCAACTCCACACTAACATTAGAATACTTTATTTTCTAGAATTGTAATTGCAGTTTTTTCGAGTGGGTTCAATTTGATTATTTTGTTTACAACATTTGATTTATAGTCCTATTTATTTCATAAAAAAAGTATGGTTTGATGGCTTGTGATTTACTTCATTATATTTAATGTGAAACGACATTTCTATTATAACGACCAAGATCATTTTAACACTAGAACAAGTCACCTTTAATGCATGTGTGATTTATTTCCTTCAAGTGTGGCATTTACTTTCCTACAAGTGTGGCATTTACTTTCCTGCAAGTGTGCTCTTTGCATTGTTGTAAAGTGTGGATTTGATTGAAATTAGATTTATACTAGTGACTTGTGAAATCTTATCAATATATTTTCCCATGACACTCAGATTACTACAACTACGTATTGTATTAGCGCAGACAATGCATGATAGTTTGTAAGTGTCATACGAAACTTAGATTCACAATTAACTATACAGTATTTTGGTTGTCTTTCTAAACAATTAAAAAGGTAATTGAAAGGCTCGCCAAAAGTCTCATAGAGTTTCAAACTTCCTACATTCACTTATGACTAAATACACATGTTTGGGGGTAGATTGGGTATATAGGTGTTATCTCCTAACTTTTCTAGTACCTCAAAGGGACCATATCGCAGAGCCTTGATTTTCTTACTAGGACCTTATAGCCTCTCCTTGTTAAATTATAACCATATGTTGTCTCCCACCTGAGTGACTTCTCTATTATATGTTGATCGTACTTGGCCTTGTATTTTTCCTATGACCTCTGTAGCATCCCCTATACTCGTAGATGGATCCACCTGAACTTCTCATCAATCTCTTTTCCCCTTAAGATACCCCTTATAAAATCCTCCCTCACTCCATCTTGCTATCCATATGCAATATCCAAAGATGAAGGTGGAAAATATTCAAAACAAGTTTCAAATGGGGGTTTACTAGTAGAAGTGTGGACTTCCCTATTATAAGAGTGTTGTACATATATTCGATTTTCATCCCAAGTCTTCGAATGCTTATGATTCTAAGCTGTTAAAAGCTACACTAAAGTCTTGTTGACTAATTCTTCTTGCCCATATTTCTATGGATGGAATGTTGTAGACCTCTTCAACTTCATGTCCATTTTCTCCCATAATGTAGTCTAAAATGTGTTGAGAAATCTTACATCCTTGTCTAAAATGATGCTCCTTGGTATCCCAAAGTGAACCCAAACTTATCCAAAGAAAAAATTCTCTACTTTTTTTCCCACTGATGGTCTTCTTACATGGCGTTAAAACACACATATTTCTAAACCTGTCAACTACCACAAACTTGTAGTCATGTACCTTCCTGGTTATTGATAAACCTCCAACAAAGTCCATATAAATTATTTCCCAAGGACGAGTGGGTATAGATAAGGGATGGTATTGACCCTATTTCCTGTTACTAGGCTTGCTAGTACAACAAAGCATGCATACTCTTATGAACCTAGACATTTCTTGCATCTTGGGCAAATACACATACATATACAAGTTGGTTAGAATCTTCCGTACACCAAAATGCCTTGCAACCTTGTAGGAGTGAGCCTTTTTGATTAGTTTCATTCACTCACCTTAAGGAACACATAACTTACCTAACCAATAGAGTAACCCATTCTGGAGATGATAGTCATTGTGATGTCAGCATCATGCACATGATTTTGGCTTCACAACTACTTAAACACCTCCTTGAAGTCCTCAAATTCTATTTATGTGTTTCCATATGTATCATGGGTGAAAGACTTCATGTGTATAATAGTCCTCAAAGCTGTGATATTTGATTTGGGTGGCCTTGAAAGAATGTTGGACAACTTGTTTGTGTTTCCCTTTTTATAATTGATCACTAAATGAAATTGTTGTAGAAACTCCATTCACTTGTAATGCTTGTTCTGTTGTAGCTTACTCTAGGCATCCAGGGACTATAGTGGCTGGTGATTAGTATGGATTACTGTCTCCTTTTGCATAAGATAATGTTTCCACTTCTTAATAGCTTGTACCAAGGCACACAACTCCTTTTCGTAGGTAGTGTAGTTAAGAACCCGACGATACCCCGACTTTAAGTCGATCTTGGTGAAGTATTTGGCTTGTTGCAACTAATCCAATAAACCATTTATCTTGAGCAAGGAGTACCTGTTCTTGAACTTAATTTCTTAAAACATTATAATCAATGCACAACTAGCAAGTTCCATCATTGTTTGGCACAACGATGATGGGTGACACACATGGTGAGGTACTTGGTTGAATGGCACCCTGTTTTAGTAGTTGCCACAAATTTTTCTTCACCTTGTTTGTGTCTATAATGGACTGCTTATACATCCTAGTGTTTGGCGTCTGAAAGAGTTTGAAAATAGTTGGATCTCATGCTCTACTTCCCTATTGGGTGGTATCCCTTTAGGCTCTTGGAACACACCCCTGTACTCCTGTAATAACTCTTCCATTTGCTATTTTTTTCCCTTAGTACATAGACTAGTTTTCTCTTAAAAATAACAAAACATATTTCTTACTAGAACTGATCAACTTCTTGTCCTGATTGGCACTTACTAGCGAGATATTTTACTTGCCCTCGTGCATGTTAATAATGAATAATTTCCCATCCTTGATGAAACAATATTGGTTGGTTCTTCACATGAAGATCACATCTCACATGTACATATATGGAATCCCAAAGACAAATCCACATACATCAAGTGGAACTACATTCAACTCTACTTAATTAATAAAATAAACCCTAATATAAAATTTGATTATGCACTATTTGGTTACCTATATATTTTCCTCCTTGTTGACCCATCCTAATGGATATGGGCTAGGATGGTCATGAATCTCCAACCCTAGTTTCTTGACCAAATATATTGCTATGAGATTCATCGGTGATGTTGAGTTGAATAAAGCATCAATTTTCATCTTCTTGTTATGTATCTTTATATGGAAGTTTTTATAGGTCATTTTGTTGCATCCACTCAAATGGTTTGAAAGCCAGATCAATCAATATCCTTAAACACTTTGTCATTATCCCTTTGCAAAGCGCTAAGCATCATCTCTCTAAAAATTCTGAGTACCTGGGTTAATCATCTCAAAAACCATATTTTTGACCCCAATGCACCTTACACTTCAATCCACTTGCAGTGGTTGTAAGTTGCATAACTGAGCACATGCGCTGACCAACACAGGTTTCTCTACTTTGTAGTTGCGATGGTTCTATAATTTCAATTTTTTTTTTTGAATCTTCTCCTTACAAAATATTCTAAGGTGGTTTTAACCATTTACGATGGATAGATATCTTAGACTCCTACCCTAGAGGTCTTATCTCTTATCATTAGAGCTTATCCTCCTTATATGTGGATCTCAAGCCTAGATTGGTAAATCCTAAACTACCACTTTTATCCTATAAATCTACTGCCTCCAATAGAGTTTGGGTTGACTTTTGGAGATTACTAGTGCCTTCATGCTACTGCTTTGAGCTTAAGGAATCATCATCCATTTATGCATTAGTGTTGAGTGTGAAGGTTTGCTTGTTGGAAGGAAGGACAACACAATTGGGGAGACATCTACAAAGTCAACATCTATAAATGGTTCTAACTCTCTCCTTCATTTATTAATGCAAAACACACTTTGTTTTCCTAATATACTTGTGTCATATTGATGCTTATGTATTTCAATGCATTTTTGACTCATTGATTAGAGACATTAGTTTATTCTATGTGGATATGGTAGTTCTCTTGCTTGTTTTAGTCATTGTTGCAGGTTCTATTTATAGTGATTGGAGCGAGATTTGGAGCCTACAAGCCACTTACCCCATGGATAGACATGGTTCACCTTTCACCAACTCAGTCAAACACAACAACAAGTTTCAACTTGATCATAGTGTTTCGAAATCGAGAAGGGTGGTTTGGCTTGCGAGTTAAAAAATTTCAAAGTATAAGTTTTCATCTCTGGTGTTGCTCCACTGCCATCAGGCCTAGACAATGCCCCAATGGAGTCATGCAGGAACACATGCATTGGTCCACTACCAATGATCCTGGTCAGTACTCTGATGGAGTTGCATGCTTCACCTCTCTACGTAGGAAGCCTTTCTCTTCTTTCGTCTTTGTATTTTTAAAAGAGGATTGTGCATAGGAACTTATTTATTTTTGGGGCGGAAGAGGGATCTTGGCTTATTGAGAGCATAAGAGTTTGTTCCTTCATAGAAGCATGTAAGACCTATGACATAGGTTTTCTTGTTTCAATTTCCCCTTCTTCATTTCTACTAGTTGGATGAGCTTGAACACACAGAGAAAAATACTAAGTATAGGCATGGGTTCATGGTTGGACCTAATCTTTCCTAGCAGACAACTCATATTTTCCGTCAAGACTTCATCTACCGAAGGTTATAAACAAGCACATAAAATACGAGCACAGGACTGGCCAAGTGTTGCAGTGTCACAAGACTCTTGGGATCTCAGATACATACTCATTGAAAATCTAGAACTTAGTAGAGGGAAACACTTATTTACAAAACTAAAAATAGCAGGATACTAAGAAAAAAAAAATAGTAAGCGAAGTGGAAAGACAACAAGCAGTAAACAGACTATGTACACAATGTGGGGTGTGGCCCCAACTTACTGAAGATAATGTTTGAGATCTTAGTCATTGACAGGAAGGTTTTCAATCTTCCTATCAAGAGATTACAGATGGTATTTGTGTAGGTCAAGCTTCTCATGGACAGTGTATAGACCAATCCACAGGGACTGGAACTTCGTATGTTTGCCTTTGCCTTCATGGAGTTTGTCCCATTTCAAGACCAAGTCACCAACGTCGAAGTTAGCATTCCCTATAGACTTCTTGTCAAACCATCTCTTGATACGGTTCTGGTGGAGTGTAAATTTTTCTTTTGCTTTCATCCTTTCTTCTGGTAGCTTGTGAAGTGTATCCATCCTACGCTGAGCTAGCAAACAAGGCTTGCCTTGGGATTCTTGGGACAGTTGCAACACAAGAAAGTAGATGTTTATCAGTAGGATGGCTTCTTTACCATAAACCAGGAAGCATCGCGAAGTGTTCATAGAGGGACTGAGTGTTACGTGGTCAGCCCATAAGGCATTCGTCAAGGTGGAGTGCTAGTTATGCTACTCAGATTAAATGGTCTTCTTGATTATGCGATAAGGTTTTTATTTGTGGATTATGCTAGACCATTTCCTCACAGGTAGTAGTTAGATGAGTGTTTCAACACAATACCATACTGCAATGCAAAATCATAAAGCTTCAAAGATGAAAAGTAAGTTGCATTGTCAAAAACAAGTGATATTGGAACGCTAAAGCATAAGATGATGTTATGTTGGAGGAAGTTGATGATTTCCTAGTCATTGACTTTCTTGAGCAGAACTACTTCTCTCCACCGTGTGAAGTAATCTGTAGCTGTCAAGGTGTAGCCATGTTGTTTTGATGAATGTGAGAAAATTTCCCCAATGATGTCTAGGCCCCATTATTGGAATGGTTCAGTCACTACAACTAGGTGTAGCAGGGCTACTGACCTTCGTATTCCCTTGGCGCAATGCTGATAGACAGGGCACTTGTGGGCGTAAGCGTGTGCATCCTTGAACAATATGGGCTAGTAGAAATTGGATCACATAACTTTGTACGTAGTGATATTTCCCGCGAAGTGGCCCCCAGCTGGTTTGTCATGTGGATCATGCAAGACCTTCTCTGAGTCATGTGCCTCCAGGCCCCTGAGCAAGATTCTGTTACTGTGATTTTTGTAAAGCACTCTGTGCACCAACTGATAGGATAAAGCTTTGAGGCACAATGCCCTCTTCTGTCTCATGGAGAAGTGAGAGGGTATGGTTCCTTGCTCAAGCTATTGGTGCACATCTTCATACCAAGAGTTTTTTCATGCAGTGGGTGGTGCTCGCTCTACATCATACATTTCAATTTCTTGCTCCCAACCATTGAGCTCTTATTCTTCCTCATGTGCATGGACTACCTCAGCTGCAAGTCTGAAAATACCATGAACCTTGACAATATGAATTGGCTAGATGTAAAGATCATACTCTTGCAAGTCTGTCATCCAGTTTGCACATCATTCACCCAGCTCTTGTTGTACAAGCAGTGAGCAGACTGCTGGGTGAGGCACATAAACTATGCAATGGTTCTTCAGCAAGTAGGGTCATAAGTGTTTCACCTCTTGTATACTGCATATGGTTGTTTATCAACGACGGGGTAGTTGAGTTTGGGTGCATGCATGCTTGCGTTCATGAAGGATATGGGATGTTTGTCGTTTAGCTCATCCTTTTGAGTGAGTACTGCAGAAAGAGAGTTGTTGGAGGCGAAGGTGTATAACA
Source organism: Pinus taeda (assembly GCA_000404065.3). Taxonomy (NCBI): domain Eukaryota; kingdom Viridiplantae; phylum Streptophyta; class Pinopsida; order Pinales; family Pinaceae; genus Pinus; species Pinus taeda. Next base: position 94,617 of record APFE030989047.1, read on the forward strand.
AGAAATATTTATTGAGATTTGGGTTGTAAAGTGTAGGTGCTTCTGATATAGCTTGCTTAATACGAGTGAATGAATTATTTTCCCTCTTACCCTAGATGTAGACTGCATCCTTCTTGATCATGTCTCGTATTGGTTTCACTATCTGCGCATAATTCGAGATGAAACTAGAGGAAGTTTATCTTTCCCAAGAAGGACTGCATTGCTTTCCTATTGGCTGGGTGAAGGATCTATGTAATGGTCCGAACTCGGTCCAGATCAACCTTGATCCTGCTTCTGGAAATGATGTGCCCAAGGAGGTTCCCCTTAGACACTGCAAATACGCTCCTTTTGGGATTCAAGGAAATCCTGTATGGTGTATGTGGTTTGACTGTTTTCTTGAAAAGACACTCACGTCATCCAGTTCCACCACTATGCTATGTCCGATGAGTCCACGGATGGTGATGTCAATGGCGCATTGAAAGGTTGCGACTTCATTCATGAGCCCAAATGGCATTCGTCTGTATGTAAACGTACCCCACTTGGTACGGAAGGTAGTTTTTAGTCGATCAGGTTCCACTACCAGAACCTGTTTATATCCTGAAAACCCGCCAAGTAAGGAAAACATCTTTGCCCCATATACTATCTGTAAAATATGCTTCATAAACGGCACGGGGTAATTGTCTTTATTCGAGGTGCGGTTCAAGTTTCGGAAATGAACGCACAAGCGGATATCCCCAGACTTCTTACGTATAGGAACAAGGTTGGAAACCCATGTGGAATTACAAACTCTGTATATGATCCGTGCATCCAACAACTTGGTCATCTCTTTCTATATAAGGGGTTCAAGTGATGGATGTACTTTCCTTAGCTTCTGCTAAAATGGCTTGATGCCTTCTTTGACTAGAATTACATGTTGGATTATTTGTGTGTCGTATGTTTTCAGATCATCATATGTCCACGCGAACACATCTCAGTACTGTTTGAACAAGTAGACAAAGGCTTCTCGCTCCTACTATGTGCAACACATATTGATATTGACGAACTTAAGATCTTGTTTTGTTCGCAAGTTTATCTGTTCTTGCATCATGGTGGAGTTGTGGGTTTTGTTGTTCCTTGGTCCCTGAAAGCAGTTCTACAAGTCATAGAGCTTCTCTAGAGATACCACACCCTTGGGGACTAGGTTTCCTTTCTTGTCATTAGCCTCAGCTTGCAGAGACTGCTCGTGCTCGTCTTCATCAATCGTTGTGTCTTTGAAGACATCAACGTTGGCCATGAAGTGCAATATATGTTAATCCTCATAAAAAACATGTAGATTAGTTATGTTATCAAGGATAGAAGGCTTGTACAAAATTTCCATAGTAAATCTATCCCTGAGTGGTGACATCCTAGAAGTTATGCTTACTAAAGCATTGGCAACTGCATTATGCGTTCTTGGCACAATAGTGATATTAAATGCTTGGAAGTTAGAGATTAGTCGTCATACCTCTTGTTGGTAAATTTTGAGTTGAGGTGATAAATAGTGTATGGTGTTACGTACCTGTCATACCACTATTTTTTAATCACCTACCACTTTGAGCGTAACAACGTTGAGGCCGATGGCCTTTTCCAAGCCCAACACGAGTGCTTCATATTCAACAATGTTGTTCATGCACTCAAACTCCAAGCGGCTTGAGATCAAATGTTCCCTAAGTTTTGGGTCAATCAAGACACAACGGGCTCCAGAACCATCCTGTATCTTTGATCTGTCAAAGTACATGGTCCACAACTTATCTACACGTGGACCGTTCGAAACGCTTGTAATACTGTTATTGCTACTGCTACTACTACTATTGTTACAATGTGTTGTACAAGTTTCATTTCCATCATTTGGGCAAGGAAGGAGACCAAACTACATGTCTGGTGGGGTTGGGATGGATGTGCGAGATAACACCCCAACGTTGTTTCCAAGAGGCAGTTGTCGAACATGAGCTCTGCGAAGGCCAACGGTTCATTCTCACCATTGATGGGAGTGATGTTGAGTCTCATGTATCTCTTAGATAACTCCTAGATTTGATTGCTTTTTCCCTGATACAGAAGCCACAAGTGTGAACAATCTGTAGAAAAGTACCCATTCAATTTGCTGGACCAATCTCTACTGAGAAATAAACCATATGCTTCCGGTATGTCCACAATGACAATGTTGATGCACTGGTGAAATCGACCATCATGAGATAAACAAATGAGCACATCTCGAAGTTCACTAATGGATGGTATGCATGTCTGATCAAGTTGAATGATCTTCGCAGATGTCTTTTTCCATTGCACATTGTTCTTCTTAGCGATGGAGAGTGGCATGATGTTGGTTGATGTACCAAAGTCAACCAAACAATTGTGAACATTGTAGTTAAATATTTCGAATGAAAGAAAGAATGGAGGGAAAACAGAGTTTCCTTCTTCCATCTAGAGTGTGTTGAGCACAATGGCAAGTGAAACGGGAGATGTGGTCACTCCCTTGCTAGTAGAGGTTGCGCTATCTGTAAAAAAAATTTCCAAGTGTGCGCAATATAATATCCTGCTGACTTTGAATCTTAGCCAACATGAACAAAGAGATGTTTGCATGAGTTTTCTTCATGTCTTCCACAATGTTATAATCAAGAGCGGGTAGACTCACCGAGATGTATGAGGTCATACTTTTGTTTGTACCATCCAACGAAGTGTTTTTCATTTTGTTTCTCATGGGCGTATTCTTGTCCGCTATTGTCTTCCCGGGATTTCTTTGTTTTTTCTGCTTTTGGATGGTTGTTGGATCAACCTTCCTCAGCAGTTCAATATTTTATCGCATTTCCCTAAACGTAGGGAGATCCCCTCGACATCTTAGATTGTATTGACAATTTTTCTTTTGGGACAGCTTCTCGGTGTTCATTTTCTGCGTTTCTTGCAAGCACTGATACATATTGATTACCTACCCAGTGTTGGTTGCCTCATCAGGTGCAGCATCTTCATTGTCGTCTATGTCTCTCAGCTGGCATTGTGTACTTCTCACTATGTTTAGTGCACAGTTGCATACTGAGTCTGCAACTCGTTTCCAATCCGAACAAGACCCTTCCAGGTGATCGTCTCTATGAAATGAGAAAAATTCATCATTCACGCACTATTCTATCTAGAACACTGAGATGGAGCTCTGTGATGTTTTAGCCGGGAAGTGGTTGCTGCTTGATGACATGCTTCCTTTCTGTTGTTTGGGAGGCCGACTGCTCGCAGATGTGTCGATCGTTCGTTATTTCAGCTTAGACACCTCTGTCGCCAAGTTCTTGACAAGACGAGTAAGGGTTTCAATATCACTTTCTTCCTTGTCTTTACCCTTGCTCGTGCAACCTGGGGCTTCCTGCTCGCATCTCTGGAGTCCTTTGCTGGTTCATCATCCTTGATGACTCCAATCACGCACAGGTCTTTCTCCACAATGATTACCTCATTGCAATTTTCTAATAATGTTGGTTTCACAACTCGCTTGATGAACTGCACAATATTGGTTGGTAGTGCAGACGTATAGTAGTTGACAGTGATGGAGTCATGAGGTTTCGTGTCCGTTGTAAACTTGTTCAATATGTGCAAAAACCTCTGATTGAAATGTTTTACCTTTTCTTTCGCCTCCATCTTCAGACTGCCCAACTCTTTGAGCAACATGGTTAGGGTCTTGTCATCAGACAATTTTTCCAAAAACATCAGTTTGAACATACCCCAGTTGTGTATTGAGTTGACAAGAAGGTTGTGATACCATACTATTGCGTGGCCATCCAAGGTACACAGAAACAATAAGCATGTAACTTTGTTGTACCATACGTTGAGTGTCTGCAGCTGTAGGTAAAAGTTGTCCAAGTGATATTCTACCTTCACTGCTTTGTCATGGTCATACTTTGTGAGCATTCTCTCCAAACGCTTTGGAATTCTTTGAAAAGCACCCGGGAGAGCCAATGGTCCCTGAGTCATCCATTCCAAGTTTTGGTCATCCATGTCTTCTTATTCTTCATCCTCCTCCTCTTCTTTAGAATCTGACAGTTCCGGCTCTAAGTTTATTTGTTCGTCTCCACCTCTGCCTCCTCCGTTGCCTTCCCCTTCACCTCCTATACTAGAATCTGAGCCCAAGATCACGAGGGTGTCTCGTTCTCCTTGTTGGAAGACTTGAGGTTCCTCTTTGTTCTCAACAGCTTCTGTCAAACCTTCGAGTGTGGCAAGAACCGCTTCTTCCACCAATGGTACAACAACTCATGTGGGAGTGGTCTTTTGCTTTCTTGATGTGTATGGAAGATCTTGTATTCCTGGGATCAATCCGACTGCCTTTGCAAATTAACAGGTGATGGGACAGAGAAAGTGGAGGTGTTGATACGAAATTTGTGTTCACGTCTGGGAGGTGAGGAGTAACCAACATCAGCATTGTACGTAGGTGAGAGGGATTGCGAGTTACTGCCTTGACTAGATAATTGATGAGTGGGGGTGAGAGGACATTCAACCCTAAACAACTGGCGGTCCTCCTAGCGCCAAAAATGTTGACAATGTTGGACCCACCAACATTCAAGGGATCTCCCTGGTATGAAGTCCCAACTATACCTCACACTGTTTGGTGTAGGAGTCCCATCCGGTATGATGGACCGGTTTCCATTGTCTTAAAGGTTTTCCTTAGCTCTTGCTTGTCAGCACATGAGAGTGGTCTGTTTTGTGTTCGAACAACGAGGTTCACGTGCCTGGTGAGTGCTTAGTGTTACTTGTGTCAAGGTTCTTTCACCGCAGAGGGAGAGGGTGGAAGTGAGTCTGAAACCGAAAGGGAATAGTCCCAACTTTGTCAGAGACACACAACACAACAGGACATGTGAAACTTACGGCGGAGTAGTCTACACGGATGTGGCAGTCACAAACACATAGTGAATGGATAGCATGTACAACAACCACAGAATAGTCCACACGAGTGCGACGGTCATTATAGCAAGTTTATGAGAATGGTTCTGTTGAGTGTCCGGCATAATAGTCCACACGGGCGAGACAACTTTAACAACTTATATAGCACATTTTCATAAGCATGTATTAGAACAACCGAAATAGTTAAACTGTCTTAATACAGGTCAAAACATCATGCATTACAAGTGTCCAAAGAATAGTCTTACAAACAAATACAATACATGTGTGAAAACATGCTGGCCTGTTATTAGGCTTCTAAATTAAGCAAAAGTTCCAAGACAAATCGGTACACCATTACATCACTAACCCCGATAGCGGGGCGTTGGATCCACTTCTCGCTCCTCAAAGAAAATACTACATACTCTCAAGGCTATGTGGGAGGAGATAAAGTGAAAATTCCTTTGCATGTATAAATGAGGGGTATATATAGCCAAGGGTGAAACTGACCCTTGTGACTATTCGAATTCCCCCGTGATTGTTTGACTTACATGACTATTCAACTTTACATGACACTTCAACTTTGCATGTGGGTCTCTTGGACTTCCACGTTACATTACATTGATTACAACAGTATGGTCCGTAGTAGTGATGTGGCCGAGATGACTCATGACATGACTCGACACAACAGAGCTGGTGTGTTCATGTTGGTGGTGGTGTCCATGTCGAGCTGCAATGTTACTGAGTGATGGATGTGCTCTTGGGGTATTATAGCTTCACCTCTGCATGGCAAGGTGTGCGAAGTCTTCGATGGTCTTAGTGTTTGCTTGATGTTTCATGTGCATGTCTCTCATTCGCTTGTACTTGGCATGCCCCATGTGTTCATCCATTCGCGAACAAGTCTCCTTGTATGCATTCCTTGTTCATCCCATTCCTCATCGGGCCATGTCTCATCCATGTACTTGTATCTGTAATCACTCGTGACGAGACTACCTCAAATCTAGAAATATCCTAGTCTACCATGATGCATTATTTCTCACTTTCGGGTGCAGATGATCAGGAGAGAGGAAAAGGCTCTGAAACTATTCATACTACGTTTCAGGGCGGAATGTGGGCTCTGGGCACTGTCAATGAAAATTGAGCAGAGGTCACTAGGAGGTTGAGATGGGCAGTCCGGATCAGTAGTGACTATCTGCGGGATCCGGCTCGGTTGAAGGGTAGATTTGCGCAATTTTTCCAGGGAGACAGTGCAGACAACAGGGGGACACTGACATTGAAAAATGCACAGATTCTCTAGGGAGGTTTGCTGCAGGCTGCGGGAGGTCGCTGGCCAAAACTGCGCAGAGTTGGGAAGTTGGCTTGCAGGACATCCCTGCACAGTTTCTGGGCTGAGCGAGATGCTAAGTCGCTGGGAGGCAGTCCATGAAAGCTACGCAGTTTTGAGGAGGAGGAGTAGGCCGACTGACAAGGTGACTGGCTGATAGAACTGCACAATTTCTTAGGACAATGCAGTGACAGGCAACGGGTGTCTATCTGGCATGTCTGCACAATTTCTTCAATTAGCGTAAGCAAGCATGTTTGGTAACTTTTGCACATTTGTTTTGGAGGAGTGAGGCTCGGCGTCAATGCCCGATCAAACTCTTCAGTTGACCAGCTAGAGGCTTGATGGCTTTGCTTGTAGGCAGCACAGATTGAGATGACTTGCTGAGAAACTTTTGCGTTGTTCTGGGTGATAGTCATTCGGGTTGACTCCAAGATTGTGTAGTGCAGACTGCCTGGGAGGCAACCTCAAGCTTTGTGCAATTCTGGGAAGCAGTACATGATCATTGAGAGTTGAGACTACGTAGTGCATCTCAACAAATGTCTGACTGTTGGAGGGTGGTCTGGTCGACAGAGTTTCAACAAAATGACTAAATGTGTGAACAAGTGACTTCATACATGCAAGACCTTGCGAACACACACTCAACATTACTTGGCGACAAGACACCTCAAACCATCAAGACAACATACACTCAGTGTGACTGACCGATGGGCGCAAGCAATAAGTGTGACACTTGTGATAGATCGTTGAACGACCGTGATGACACTTGCGTGACATTTCATACAACTCTGTGTGTGAGTGCCACAGATGCTTACACAGCGAAAAAAATTTGTACACATGAAGGCGATAGTAAAAATAGCCGGAACACGACTGCAAGCATGACATTGTGACCAACATGCTAAAATATGTCCGGTGAACAGTGAAGTGAGGAGGGTGCAAAGACTCAACTGGAGCTCACGGGATGAGCCCAAGTGTTTGCAAACATTAAGGAAAAAGCCAAGGAAAGCTCCAAAATTGGATGCAAACCAAAATTTTGGAGGGTGTTGTAGCCACTACAACACCCCAACAAGCTCATTAATTAACATATTGAAACAAAAATGATAGTATGCGCTTGACATCGACAACCATTTAACAATCCTTTGATATATCATGACAATGTTTTGGAGAAGCTATAAGTTCATTAGTTCAAAGTACTTGCTAAAATTGATTGAGAAGCTTATGGTTGTTGCTAATGAACTGGAAAACCTGAAACGTTAATACAATGTGCGGAATGTGGAGGAGCCCCACCACCCATTGCTTTTTTTTCCTCTGCACGTCTGCACTCCGTACAATGTATCAACATTATGGAGATTTTTGCCCCCCCTTTGCCTACAGAAAGGACTTGCAACCAAATCAATTTTGGCATCATTGGGCAGAGCCGTAGCATAACAATGTTAGTGTAAGAGCACTCACCGACAGAATGGTCGCTCACAAAATCAATTTTTATTTTATTTTAAAACGAATTGTCAGACTGAAAAATACCAAAAATAAAATGCCCTCCACCAGAGAAATTATGCCCTATCAGAGCTCACTCACTGAATTGAAAATTAAAATAATATTTCCATAAAATTAAAAGATTATTTGAGTTTATGAGAAACTATAAATATTTAACATTTCCCTAAACTTTAATTAAAACTACAAAACACAACAAAATAATTCAAAATAATTCAGAATCAACACAGTTTTACTGCGAAACAAATTCTATAATCCTTAACAAAGCAAAAACTAATAAAATATATATTTATTTAATGGATAATGACTATCAATATTTAATTATAAATGGTTCCACAAAATCTATACTTAATTACACTTTTAAAAATTTAAAATCTAATATGAATCCACATCGATATATCAACCAAGTGTCTTTTGATATGTTACCAATTTTTTATAAACCTTATGCATTTGATATAAGAAGATGATTTATATGATGCTGCAGTCTCTATTTCCATAATTAATCTTCAAGCGAATAATTTTGTAAGGTTCCGATTTTCTTTTCCAAGATGCACAATCTTGCTCAATATCCAGTATACATTTTGAATTGATAATGGTATATATATGTAGGGTAACTTTTCAAATATAATGAATTGATTGTGATAGACACATTACACTATGTATGGTGCATAGCAAGAGAATTAATTCATTGGTCTTCCAGAAAGTGGTTGAGGTAATATCAAATTTGAATTATGATATATGTGATAATGAATCAGTTTAATAATTAAGAAAATTAGAGAGATAGAATATGTATATTTTTGTAGATTTGACAAATTTTTTGGGAAAAATAAATTTTTTATTCCAAAACAAAGCCTCAATTTATTTTAAAATCAAATAATAATAATAATAATATAATTTATTTAAATCAAATAATTAATAATATAATATAACAATTTAGTTGTATAGTTTGATTATGAATTTAATAAAATTAGATAAAGATAATTAGATAATAATAATAATTAAACTATCCATTTGCATATTTATCGATCAATATTAGTATTATTGCAACTTAAATAAATAGTGATGGTTTAATTTAATTGACATATATAAAACTGGAGTGTTGGTATTATTGCAACTTAAATAAATAGTGATGGTTTAATTTAATTGACATATATAAAACTGGAGTGTTGTGTCTCCGCCGGGTTCGAACTGATGCCGTAACGTTTGACCGTCGTCTCAGCCGCAGGGTTTGAATCACAGAGGCCGAAAATTCAACCCTCCTTCAGAAATCCGCGTCGAGCCGGAACTCCGGCGGCTGCTCGCAGCCACACGGCAACCGCGGCCGCGCTCTGAGCACAGAGAAAACCTCACTGCCTCCGCTGAATTTCACGGGAATCGCATCGCCGAGGCACTTCTTGACCTCCTCCTTCAGAATTTCGACGGTTTTCCTCGACGCAGCCTCTTGCGCTTCCCCGATTAGCTGAATTTTCTCTTCGCAGAGAGCGCTCAGGCCGGCGAGGCAGTAAAATTCGGCCTCCTCCTGGAGCTCTCGCAGGAGGCCGGTGTCCTGAAGCCACACAGTGCCGTTACGGAGATAATTCAAGACGTGCGCAAACCTCTGGCCGTCCCTGTCGATTCTGATGATGAAATTACTGTTATTATTTTCATTCTCCCCCCAGTGGCGAAGCACCTGGGCGGCGAGCATGGATTCCCGGTCCGCACACAGCGTCAGCCGCGAGGTTTCGAACAGTTGACCTCCGACCCGCAGCAACACCCAGTCGTTCTCGTCCCTGCCATTTCTTGGCTCTTCCCGCCAGTCAGCAAAGGTAGCCTGCGTCATTGAAAGCATTGATTTCCCCGATCAACTCTATTTCGGCTGTTCCGGTTTTATAGACAGAATTAATGTGATTCGAACCAGGGACTGAACGTGGACAGTATTTTCGCCCTTCGCGTGACACGTAACCGTCCTGAGAGTGATTAAAGAGCTAAGCATCACAGATTTCTGGAACCCTAAGAATGGAACCATAAGAAAAGGAGTAGTCTACCTAGGCGGTAGAATGGTCCGTGGCGGAGGGGGAGACATTCCGGTGGCCGGAGCCTAACAGTTTTGCAGTTGATAACGAAAAACGGGTCATTCTACTGACTAAATAAACCACTCCCAAAAAACCAAATACAATTTTTATCTTTTTCCGGAAATTTAAATCCCTTCCCTTCTTTTAATAATGCATAGCTTAGGTGGGCTCGTTGCTGCCTACTCTATGGTTAACAAAATGCGAGTGGCACCACCTTTTTCCTTATATTTTAGTTTTAAATAATTTTTGTTTTGCTAAGAGCTGGTTTTTTTTTAACCTAAAGAAATAGATTAATAGTTCAAAGCTATTTGGCAGGAACGAAAGTTTGTCTTCCTTAAAGACCATTAACAGTAATTCCAAGTGGTGTGGTTTTCCTTGAATAAGAGTTATGAGGTAGTTTGTATTAGGTGATAGCGATTATGTATTTGGCAAGAATTGTCATCCTTGACCACCAACATTAATTCCAAAAGCCTACCCTAATTATAGAATACCAGTAGTAATTCCAAGTGGCATGGTTTTCCATGAATAATACGCACCACCAACAATGAAGTGGCGTGATTTTCCTTGAATATTACGGACCACCAACAATGATTCCAAGTGGCGTGATTTTCCTTGAATAATACGGACCACCAACAATGATTCCAAGTGGCGTGATTCAGTAATTCCAAGTGGCGTGGTTTTTCTTGAATAATACGTACCACCAACAATGATTCCAAGTGGCGTTATTTTCCTTGAATAATAGTGATAAGGCAGTTTGTATTAGGGGATAGTGGTCAATAATGGTTGTCCCCATTATTGGTTTGACAACAAAGTTATAATAGGTTTTTCTATTATTTAAAAAAAATTAAAGTTGTTTTTGTTTCTCTTAATTGTTTTAATATATTTGAATTATTTTTTTAAATAATGGTTTTTTAGATGGAGTAGCTTAAGTGTAATTTTTGGAGTTTTTAGCGGATTTCTTGTCCGAATTTGGCGAAAAATTGTGACCAAATCTTAATTTGTGTTGTTTGTACTGGTAGTAGTACTACATTTATAGATTGAGCACCGTCAAAAACCCCTAAGACACTTCAATTATGAAAAGTTTCTAAATTTAAAACTACTCATGATCTAAATTTGTTATTATGTTTATAGTACTAGTTTTGTTATTATATTTATAGTACTGGTTTATAAAGATATTGTTAGATATTTTTTATTTATAAAAAAACTAAATTATAGTGGAATTGTGCACATATGTTTGTATTATGATAGGTCAACAAATTAAGGCATTTACAAGATATTTATTATTATGTATAAGTTTTTTTTAAGATAGAAAAAAGAAAAATAACATTAAAAACAAAACTTGTTTTTAAGAATTAATATTGGATAATGAAAATATCAAAATAAAAGAATTAATATTGGATAATGAAAATATCAAAATAAAAGTTAGCAGTAATTAGTATTAATTGGAAAAACAAATTCTTGATTAGGAAATATAGTGGAAGACTCTTAAGCTTTTTTAAGAAAGAAATAGTTGTACATATAAACATTAAGTAAAATATAGGGATCTCATAAAATTGATACCTTTGATTTTAATAAGATATTTATTTCCCTTATCAAAGTGGGTAGTCTACTTTTAATTTAGTGGTGGTTTCTTGAGGACTTGTGGAAAATAAAAAAATAGATTAGATTGAGAATTACTCTTCAAAAATTTAGAAATCATATATATTAATTATATAAATATAATATATATTTAATTTAATATTTAGGAAATGTAGTTTTTATTTTTAAAGGGAAGTTGTAACGCAATAAGTAAATTTTTTAATCAAATATTTAATCAAATATCCAAATTATTAGTGAAATTTGATTCAACCATACATCTAAATTGCCAATAAAATCCGATGAACTATTCACAATTCCCAACATTTCAAAGATTCTAATTCAATGAGTTCATTAATTGAAGCAACTTCTTAATAAGTATTTTAAGGCTCAATAGCAAGATTGTAATTCAATGAGTTCATTAATTGAAGCAACTTCTTAATAAGTATAAAGAAGATCAATGTAATTTCATAAATAAATTATCATTGAAAGAAGTAATATATGCTCTTTTAAGTGAAGAAAAATTAATAGAAGTAATTCTGGTTTCTTAAGAAAATTAAATAGCACGAAGTAATTTTGGTTTTCATTTTTTTATTATTATGTAAATTTTGCAAAATATATTTTCTTTATTCCCAATGATCAATTCTAAGACTAAAGATCTTATGTCACCCTCACTAAAAATTCTAAGACTAAAGATCTTATGTCACCCTCACTAAAATGAGTTTTAGTTATATATAAAATATCTTATCATTAAATATTAATCTCCTTACCTTTTAAAAACTACTCTTAAATTCCCCAATGGGGGTGCAAAAGACTGCGACGTGGGAGATTATTAAAATGGCAGGAAGGTGGTGTAACAAGCCACCTTACAAAAGTGTAATGTTGACAGGACGGACTGTAGGCAGGGTATAATTCCAAGAAGCAACAGAGACAGAGCAATGAAGGGAAGAGGTGGGAAGAGAGGCGGTGCTCTGACGATGGGACGCAGGTTAGCTAGCGCAGGTTTAAGCAAAGGGGAGAAGGGCGATCATGGAGATGGTATGCGGTAGAGGGAGGAGGTGCAAAAGAGCAGAGGTGGGCAGCAAGGTCACGAAAGTGGGAACGGAAAGAGGAGAGTAGGAGAAAAATCTGTCACTGCTATCCACGAGAGCGCTGATAGAAGCAAGGATTCGGGTGGTGGTTCAAAGTTTAAAGGAGGTAGACGAAAGCAGGGAGCCCGACCACCCATCCATTATAAAACCAAGCAAAAGACTGCAAAGGAAAGAATGAGAAAGGCAACAAATGATGTGAGTAGGGAAGGACGTTGCACTGGGCAGGATAGGAGCAAGGCCGATCCCCGTGAAGTTAAATGAACAGAAGCAGTCGGGTATGGAAAGGAAGACGGGAAGAGAGGAGATGGAAAATCCAGAACATGGCTATCAAACTCAGACGAGGAACGATGAAACAGGAAAGGCTAGGCTGCCAGAGGATAAGCAACCAGGAGAGGCAATGAACCTGGGGAAGAAAATCAAGGGGCAGGGAGGTGAAGGATTCTCTAGAACCTACTTCGACATGGCAGGTCAAGAAAGCAGGATAATGCATGAAAATAAAGCTAGCCGCCCAGGTCGGGGAAGGGGGCGCAGGGGAAGAGGGAGAGGACGCCAAGTTGGAAGACAGGATCAGAGCTCCCCATCACCGGCTGGAAAGCGTCGTGGCAGGAAAACATTGAAGCACAAGGTCTAGGAGGCGAAGAGAGCATACAGTGAGGAAACCAATGCTAACATTCACCGAATTATACAGGATTTGGAGGCAGCGGCCATGCAGGAGGAATCAGACCCTGAAATGGAGGATTGGGAATACCTGCTGCCGGACCCAGGGAACACTAGAGGATGCCTGTCTTTATATAAGCATACCCTTCATGTTTACTGGGTGATGAAGAGATTGTTGGCTAAAGCAATGGAGCAGGTGGCTATAGAGATGGCAGAGATGTCCCAGGGCATTCCAAATCTGAAAAAAGAAATGAAAAATCTTTAGATAACCCTACTCATGCAGGATAACAAGCTTGAGGAGATACAACAACAGTTAAAGAAGATAGTTCCTGGGACAAAGGAAGAAGACAATCCGCCTGGAAACATGGTAGACTGATCCCTCTTGCTAGGTTTAAGGTTCTCTTAGATAGATTACTGAGAGCAAGCTCTCCTTTTTGGTCTTAGATCTTTATGTTGATAGGAAACAAGTTTAATTTCTTTGACTCTTTAGTACATTTGGCATGGACAAACAGACTATGCGTTTTTTGTTTTTGGATGGCCTATAAAAACTTAAGATGGCCAACCCTCCCTGTTTCCCTACGAAGCCACTTGAGGTTATCAAATGCATGTACATATTTCAGCCCAAAATAATAATAGTAAATGAAAGGTCTTATGCTAGCTTACAAAAAACTACTCCTAAATAATAATCTCCTTACCCTTTAAAAACTCGAAAGTTATTTGATTACCAAATGATTTTTTAAGTAAAAAATCTTAAAATATATTTAAAAAAATCCAAAAATAATATAAAATAATAAAACACATCCTTAAAATAAATAAAAATATTTTAATTTATATATAAATATCATTTCAACACTATAATAATTATTTTATATATTTATACATTTTTTTTCCTTATCAAAACAATTAAAAGATATAATCAAGGAGATTAAATTATATTTAAAAGAAAAATCACATATAACAATATCAATATAAATATTTACATGTCTTCTGAAAATGCGGTCTCGCTTATGAACTCAGATTCTCTTCGTAGAATTAATATTTTATGCTAAATGTTAATTCACAGAAAAGAAATCCTGAAAAATTTGTGGAAAATAGGAATAGTAAGGCTTTCCAGATGTAATTTTATTATCAGTCTAGATTTAATCAGTTATATATAATTATTTTATCAGATAATTTTATTATCTGATTTTTTTTCACCACACAATAAGTTTTAGTGAAATATATATATATATATCTATATATATCTATAATATTTTTTTTTTCTTTTCTTTTTCTTCTTTTCATCTATTTACACAACTTTTTCTCTTCTTTTTTTTTTCTTTTTCCCTTCCCTTAGCTCCTTTTCTAACTTATTTCTGTCCCCTCTCTCCTTCTTTTTCCTTTCCTGTCCCAGCCTTAATAAAGATACCTACTCCCGGCCTTTTCTTATAAGATTTAACTACTCTCGTTAAAACATGGTAAATTCACAAGTTTTTTAAATTATTAAATACATAATTATAAAATAAATTTAAATTATATATGTTAAAATAATAATATATTTTTAAATTTCAACATGTAAATATATTTTTTAATGATAAATATCATTTCATATATTTATACGTTTTAATTTTCCTTATAAAAACAGTTTAAACATATAATCACAAATAATAGTGTAAATATAAATATTTACGCGAAAGTTTAACAAATAATAGTGTAAATATAAATATTTACGCGAAAGTTTAAGTTCCAGCAGACTTCGTAATTGATCTTAAATTATAAACACGTTAACATATTTTTAATCGAAACGGCCAGGGTTCGAAACACAGAAGTGACCAACTTAAACAACTTCTGAAAATCCTCATGTATTTTCTTTGTCATCGCACCTCAAACCCAGCCATCAAGGCTGTGGCGATGCTTTGATCTCCGATAATCCCTGTGGCGATGCTTTGATCTCCGATAATCCCTCTTTGTCATCGTCGATTTTTTTGAGAATCTCCTCGGCGATGCACTTCTTGGCCTCTTCCCCGAAATTTCGGTATGCATATTCCACTTCGTCTCCTCCTCCTCGATCCCTTGGATTTTTTCCTCGCAGAGGGCTTTAAGGCCGTCGAGGCAGAAGAAATCGGCCTCCTCATGGAGCTCGCGCAGGAGGCAGACGTCCTGCAGCCACACGTTGCCGCTGCGTAGATAATTCAAGACGTGAACGAACCTCTGACCGTCTCTGTCAATTCTGACGACGGAATTCTTGCCATCCTTATCATCTTTGGGCAAATGGCGGAGCACCAGGGCAGCGAGCATGGAATCTTTATCTGCGCAAAGAGTCTGCCGCGAGGTTTCGAACACCTGACCTCCCACCCGCAGTATCACCCAGTCGTCCTCCTCTCTGTCATTTCTTGGCTCTTCCTGCCAGTCGGGAACGGTAGCCTGCTCCATTGATTCCGTCATTTTCCCGATAAAAACCTGAGTATTCTGTTTTTTCGGTGCTTTATGCACGGAATAGAATTCGAACCGGGTACTTGAGATTGAAAACGCTTTGCAATCTTCGTTGACACGTGTCTTTACCAATGGAAGCGCAGAGCTAGATTGCACTAATCGAGGTTTGTTGAGTGGATGATATTTTTTAATTAGTATAGATTTATTTTAAATCGGTTTTTATGAATTTACATTATTTAAATGTGTTTGTATAGTTATTTAATTTTTAAATTAAAAAAAAAAAATATTTTAATTGATATAGCAAAATTTCAATTTTGATGATGATGGATGAAAAAGTTACACATCATATTGGGCTGTAAAATGAGAGGTAACAAAATGTCTAACATAATAACAATCAATTTTATTAACTCAAATCTTTGTTATAAAGAGACACCACACACTCTTAATATCTCCAACATTCTTGCTTTATAAATTTATATTTTTACCTTCATCATTTTGAATTACTTGAAAATATTAGTTCTAATAAAAACTCCCTACCATCCACACACACACACATATATATTGATTTTATGCAGTTTGTTTTTATAAATAATTATTATATTTGAATGGTATTTTTCAATAATTATTATGTTTGAGTATTATTTTTGTTATACACTAGAGTAGTTATATAAATTAAATGATTGATAAATATAGATAGACATCAATCCATAATAAGCATGGGAGCACTTACCCTATATACTAACATATTTTACATAAAACACGTATTGATATGACATTTTTTTAATTGATTAATTTGAGATAAATTAATTAAAAGAACATAACTAACTTGGACATAAATGGAAACCCTTGATCTATGCATATTACTATGAATATTCTAGCATATTCCATGGAGGTTAAATCTCTACCATCCACCTAATAATTATTGATAATTAATTTAAAATTATGAAAAGCCTATATTGAAATAGACATGCCTATGGCGTAATCAAAATTCTCGAAGGTCTATTTTGAAATAGATACACCTATCAAGGTAATTATGTTTATGAATATTTAATTATATTTAGAGTTTTTTGGTTTAATTGTTTGTCTTTGGCCAAAGCAAAAATTAACACTATAATTTTATTTATAATAATGGTTAGATATAACATTAATCCTCCATCATAAATCTCAACAATAAGTTTGAGCTATGACTCTCCAAAATCCTAGTTGACCTCTTGCATGACATCTAGTTCTAAGGGCCTACTCCCCTTAGGGCTTGGCATTGATGCTTTTAATGCTCTTATATCATCGCAGTCAAAATCCCATGATCACAACCTGCGAAATTTGTGAAGAAAACCAAATGAATTTCAAAAGTCACAATGAACTCTAAAAAGTTTGGTGGGTTAGTTCACAAGGATTTGCCCCTCCCCCAAATCCCTTAACCTTTGGGTGGATAAAAACTAAAGGCTTTTGATTAAATGAAAAGTCTTAGCCTCCTTTTGTAGAAGGGGTTTTTTACCTTTTATTTTGTAGATAAATCTGATAGTGACTTAATATTCATAAGTGTTCTCTATTTTAAGGGAGCTCAAGGCTTATATCTAGATAAATGGAGTCCATATTTCAACCCTGAAATTGAGGTTCCTTTTATTATTCTTATTTGGGTAAAACTCCTGTAATTTCCCCTCCTCAACTAGAATGATGACACTTTCAAAAATATGTTCCCAGTTATTTATAACCCCACCACCTAATCCCATAAACCATCTTAAAGCAGCCCCCTTCAGAGTGGAGGGGAACAATTTTAGTTTCTTGGGGTCAGTGGTGTAATCATATCCCCTGCATAATACATCGAATTCAAATAAAAATGCATCTGGGTCCTTTGATGTAAGTCCATGAAATGTAGGGATGTGTTGAAGGGGGATTGCTTTCATAGGGGCATTTGCCGCGGAATCCACTATGGGGTATTGTAATGTAGAAGTTTGGGTGTTTGGCGGATTTTGAGCCATCGGATCAAATATATGCCAATACCCTTTTGGAATATCTAAGAGGGTGTTTATTGGTTGAGGAGGAATGTTTTTAAGAGGAACAATTTTAATAACACTTCCTCTATTTGGGATTTCTATCTGAGGGGATTGGGTCTCTTTAATAATAATTTTTACTGCACTCCCTTTGTCTGGGCTATCCAATGGCTAAGTTATCCTAGGAGGAGATCTTGGCTCCCCAATTTCCCCTTCTCCTTCACAAAGATTACTGAGATTCCCTTCTTGCAGTCGTTCTAGAATAGAATTTTCAATTTCTTGAAAGTCATGTTCGTCAGTTTGACTATGCACTTCAGCAAAGGCTACAGATGGTGAACCTGTGGCCTGAAGGGAACTAGTAGGCTGTTTGGAAGTAACTTTCCTGGGTCCTACTGAAGGCTGAGATTCAACTTTCTTATAGATTTCGTCTATGAATGTTGATCGACCAAGGGTCACCGTCCCCTTAGCTTTTTCTGGCTTTGGTAAAGGTTTGGGATTTTTCTCCGGCTTTTCCTGCTTAGTCATGCACTCAATTTACTACTAAATCTTAAGCAGATAGCAGCAAATCTGCAGGAAAGCAGGCAAAGGAGCATGGATTTTACATGCTCTGCACATATGTTCTTACCTTCCGTTTTCAAAACCCAATTCTTCCCTAGCAGGTTCGTACACTACCCTGAAAAAGACAAATGGCTACACTCTTTCCCCGGCAACGACACCAAAATGTAGAGCTATAAAAAGGGTCTCTTTCACCTCTAGTTACCTCACATTAATATGTCAATCTGGGAACGTCTGGTTATTTCAAAGAGTGTCTCAGTCTGAGGCTTAGCACTTGCCAGAGTAATGCTTGTAGTACAGCTGTTTTAAAAGCTAAAAGTAAATCAATGCGCATCTACAACTTAATCACTTCAAAAGACTAAATCACACCAAGCGTTGCATCAGCCAAAGGTTCGGTAGCAATAACCCATCCTTTTTATAACTGATGAGAACAGATCTGAAGTCTGGGAGCTAGGTAGCAGATGCTAGGGCTCACTACAGCCTGGGATCGTCCTTGATGAATATAAATGAAACGACAAGTAAAGGAAATAGAAATGAAATAGAACAGCACATCAGTCAAGGGTTTAGTAGCAATAACTCATCCCTTTCATAACTGATGGGAGTAGATCAGAGGTTTGGGAGCCTAATAGCAGATACTGATGCTCACTACAACCCGAGACTGTCCTTAATAAAACAACAAATTAGCAATCGAGAAATGGAATAGCAGTTGAAATGGAACAATAGATAAATGGAACAACAATTCAGAAATGGAACAACAGTTGAAATAAGCAGTAACCAAGTTCATCAAGCTGTAATTCTATTTAATCACTCCAATCAAAACATCAATCTTTCAGTCTTAAAAG
Organism: Pinus taeda; assembly: GCA_000404065.3. Lineage (NCBI taxonomy): Eukaryota > Viridiplantae > Streptophyta > Pinopsida > Pinales > Pinaceae > Pinus > Pinus taeda. Next base: position 113,448 of record APFE030989047.1, read on the forward strand.
ATGTACACATACCATGGAACAACACTACCGATTACAACCTTAGAAACACACTGTGCTTAATCTGCTTCTGCCATTGATCTAAATAAACGCATACAATTGCATCTCACAATGAAAATAGTAACATTCAATGATCGTATGAAATCAGACTTTTCTAGATTACTGTTATAATGCTAAACACAATCGTAATGAACTCTGTAATGGAGTGACAGTATCCTGTAGAGATTAATCAACACTTAAAGGATTGGTAACATGACACAACGTTAATATAAAGCTTTGGTTTACAGGAACATGAAACGAGTTAAACATAACAGAGCATATAATATTATATTCTTAAAACACAACAGATTACCAGATTACGTCTACGAACAAACCACACAGAAACCACGCGTAATGGTACAAGAGCAAGTGTCCTCCAGGGCCGGGCCCTTAGCCTCCAAGGGTACACCGCTTAAGATTGATCCAGGCTCAAAGATAAAAGAGTAACCAAGTCTGTATTAAAGCATGAAATAAAATTACAGGAACTCAAGTCTTCAATAGAACATAAAGATCACAGTTCTGATCTTCCTTAAAAGAAATTATATAAAAAACCGTCCTCCTTCTAGCCAACAATGCTATCCCTTATATAAGAAAGATGGCGGAGACATCTAGATACAAAAAATAGATAAAATAGCGATCCCTCAAGATCTTAGATCCTGAGGGATTCGCAAATTCGTTAATCCTGCGTTACTTCTTTCCTTTTCTATTCCGCGCTGGTATCTCCGCTCCATTTCCTGGGTTGATCCGTTTTGATCTGTGTTGCTTGCGGTCTCCCGTCAAAGGGACAACAGTTAGCTCATCCTTATCTTTACCTTTGGAATGGCCACCTTCCGTTTTTCCTCCCTCCTGCACATAGAAATGACAATTATCAGGGTTTCTAATTAATCTCTCGTGTTTCGTTATAAATCTTCGTCATTATCTAAGTTTCTAATGCAAAAGGATTTTAATTTCTAGTGAAAAGATACTAAAATAATCATCGGAACATACCTTCCTTGATACTCCACAAGTGGTTCGTAGAGATCTTAAGTTTGATGAGGAGAAGGCCATGCAAGTTTCCCTTGAGAGGGAGCTTCAACTACAGGTTGTGGAGGAACTATTGGTTCCTAAGGAGGAGAAGCCTCAGACTGATGCGGAGCAGCTGCATGTAGAGGTTCTAGGAGTGGAGACATCCACTCAAGCAGAGTCTTTCAGAGATGGACGAAAGCGCACAAGAGAAGCTGACAGATTGTTGGAGGATGCGAGAGAGAATGTGGGAGCACCATCTTCTCATCACAGATAGAGGAGGTCACTTGAGAGGTACACTGGATACATGGCCCTTGCTGGGGAATGTGTTGAGACCGAGCCATCTTCCTTTGAGGAAGCAGTGTAGTAGCTGATTTGGGTTTATGTTATGGTGGAGGAGTATCACTCCATAGCTCATAAAAATGTTTGGGACGTGATTCTGAGACTGTAGAACAAGTCATTTGTGAGTTCCCATTGGCTTTACCAGGTAAAACAAGTTGGTAATGGTAGTGTGGAGAAGCATAAGGCAACATTTATTAACCGTGGGTTTTCACATGTCGAGGGGATTGACTAGGATGAGACTTTTTCTCCTGTCGCAAGTTACTCATCTATCAGATCTATGTTGGCACTATCACCACAGATGGGTTGGAATATCTATTAGATGGATGTGAAGACTGCATTCCTCAATGGCCAGATTGAGGAAGAGGTGTACATAGAGTAGTTGGAAGGTTTTGAGACCTTCGATCACGAGTCGCATGTGTGCCGACTCAAGAGAGCGTTATACGTGTTGAAGCAAGCACCTCGTGATTGGTACACCAAGATAGACAACTACTTCACTGGGTTGGGCTTCATAAAGAGTGAAGCAGATGCGAACTCGTGCCACATCATGGTGAAAGGTAAGTTGTTTATCATTGTACTTTATTTTGATGATCTCTTATTGACTAGTGATGGTCAGTTGATCGTGTCTTGCAAGCGTCGATAAGACATGTAGATTGTGACTTCATCCATTTTTGAGCCAAAAAGACAAATTATTAGGTATCAGAGGTTTTAACATGATAGGCATCCCAAATATGCGATATATGGCAAAGTGAAATCATCAAGAATGGATCGCTAATGTTAATGTGCCAGTGACGCAGGAGCATTCACCCAAGGGAAAATCATTGTAAATAGTAGACATGGGGGGTCATGTATTTTTAGGAAATAGTTTTCCTGAGTCTCAAAATTAATGTAATTTAGGTCTTTTAGTGATTTAATTAGATAATGGAAGGAATTGTAAGTGCTCTCAAATAAATGAGAACATGAGTGGGAATAAATGACAAGAGTCCAAAGTAAATCAGAACTCTTAGACAGTTGCATGATTCTAGAAGTGATAGAGAGTTTTTAGGCATTAAATGGAGAATAGACATGGACCATTGAAGTGAATAAGGGGACTTTTCTGCTTTAAAACAGAGAAAAAGATGGAATAGATAAAGTCTCGAGGAGACTTATTAATCTACCACATATGTATGCATATAGCAAGCTTTAGGGCTTTTGTTAAAGATAATTTATCAAATCCTTCATAGTGATCCGATCCAATATTCCTGTAACGAGGTACCAATGTTCCATATATATATATGTGTGTGATGAACGTGCGCGTTCAATAGGAGAGATAGAGGGACAGATAGAATATATGTAAGCCTACGGGCAAAGTCAAAGGAGGAGAGGCCACTAATATTGAGAATCAGGCCTGTGCGAGACTGAGGAGTCTCGAATGTAATATTGTGTTTTTACATTAATATATATACATAATTTTATTATGACTGAGTCGGTATGTGTTAAAGAGTATTTCATAAATGAATTACTTGTGAATTCGTAGGCTTTGTACAGGTATAGGCAGAATTTTGAAGGACGCAGAGGGAGAGAATGATTCAGGGGAATCATAAAGGGATCATTGAATCCAGGTGAAGAGTCAGAGTGTAGCTTTGGAGAGAACTTACGAAGAAAGAGTTCGTTGAGGAGTTCAGCTCAGAAGAAGCTGAGTAATGGAAGCAGAAGGTAGAGGTTGAAGAACTACAGAGGAGAAGAATAATTCAAAGGAATCATAATGGATGGTTGAATCCACTTGAAGGATCAAGAATTGCTTTGAAGTAATAGCAATCAAGGAATCAGGCGAAGTTAAGCCAGGAGGAAGAGCGAGCAGCGAAAGAACAGAAGAATAGGACCTTTAGAAAACCCAAACCACAGAGAAAACTTAAAGAAATGTGAAAAAAACAAGTAAAAGAGTCGCATGGAGGAGTGAAGTGTTAGATGCTCAGCAGCCGTTAGATCTCATAGATCAACGACTGAGATTTGATCATATATTGGAGTAATCGCAGAAGCCAAACATAGGGGAGTGGAACGCTAACAAGACACTCAATGATGTGCCAATAGCCATTGGATCAGTGATTGAAATGGACATCGGATCGCATATTGGAAGAGCCAAAGGCCTAAGTGACAGTGGAATAGTTGAGGACCAATACGCCGATAACAATTAAGTGTTAATTGGTTGATCGAAGATATCGATTGATCAGAGGTATCGGTGATCCAAGTGGATGTTGGTGGCCACCCACCTATCCCATTTGGACCCCCCACTGATCTGGATTTAAACAGGAACGCAATAGATTATAGAGATAACCATAAATACAGAGATGCGATAACCATAAATAAAGAGATGCAGCGGAAAAAATACTTCATTTCATTAATGGAAAATACCGAAATATGCTTACAACCAGAATTGGAAATAAACCAGCTAGGACGATGGTAGCTTATCTCTGAGAAGAGATGTGCGGCTACATGTCTCTGAACTGTTCCGAACTTGTGTTACAATGAGGCTCGAAGGCCTATTTATTATTGCGAAACAATGGAAAAACCTAAACATTCCAAA
>APFE030989051.1:0-29262 GCA_000404065.3 Pinus taeda
ACCCCCCTGCTGCGCAATCGGCGCGGTGAAGGGCGGGCTCCACCCCCCCTCTAACCCCCTGGTTCACTACATAGGTTAGTCGTGGAAAGAATATAACACAACCCAACATTTTTGGGCCTTACGGTGTAGCAAAATCTTGGTGACATTTTCCTTTCACAAGGAAAATATGTTGTAAATTTGTTGGAAATATTTGGAATGACTAAGTGTAAATCCATGGTTACACCGATGGAAATGAACTTCAAGAAGTTATGTGGAAATGTTGTAGGACCAGTCTTAGAAAATCCATCCCAGTATAAAAAAATGATTGGGGCTCTAATGTTTTTGGTGAACACCGTCCAGAGATATGTTATGCAATAAACACATTGAGTCAATTCATGACTGAGCCTCACCACACATATTGGATATCTTCCAGACACATATTGAGATATTTTCATGGGACAATCATACTTGGCCTGAGATAGTCTATAGGAAATGTAAAACTTCATGGATATAATGATGTTGATTGGGCCGAAAATTTTATCGATAGGAAAAGTACATATGGATGTTGTTTTAGTCTTGGATTTGCCATGATATCCTGTATGAGTAGGAAACAAAATTATGTAGCATTGAGCACTGCTGAAGCAAAATGTATTACCACTAGCATGGCTAGCTGTGAAGCAGTCTGGTTGAGAAATCTCTTTGGAGCGTTGTTTGAGTAGGTCCTAGATACTACAATGATATACTACGACAACAAGAGTGGAATCCGTTTGGTAGAGCCTTATGTGTTCCATGACAAGTCCAAGCATATTGAAATTGGATATCACTTTATTCAATACATGGTGAAAAGAGGAGTTGTCAGGCTCCATCACATATCGGCAGACAAACATATTGGAGATATTCTCAAAAATGCATTACTAAAGAGAAAATTTTTGGTCTTTAGAGAGCATCTTGGACTGATGGATGTAGCCCCTCCAGATGAGGGGTAGCGTTGTTCGAGGACATTGAGCCAACTCTTCCTACCCTATTTCAGCTCCCAGGGTGACGAATCGAGCTAGAGGGCTTATGGGCTTGAGGGAACTCTGGAAAATAGGGAATTACCCCTATCTGTTACCCATAGGGTTAAACATTTTACTCCCCTATCTGGTCTTTATAGAGTATACCCCAATTGGTATCATACCCACAAACTAGAATTGTTGGGAATACCACTGCTCATCTGGCCAACGTGTTCAGAGCATACTTCGGGGTGTACAACCCAAGTTGATTATGATGTAGGTGTTCTACCACATGACTACTAAGAGTCATTAATGGGAATATCAACAGGCAATAGGATTCTAATTTGAGGGTAAAGCTCCTAGATGAGAGTCCAAGGTCGAGTGTTTACTCCCCTGTATGATGAGTTATCTTATTGCTAGATATGGGTGGAAGTTATTGCTCGCTGATTCTTATTCTAGATCCGAGAAATTTTGAGCAGATAGAGTTGAGGAAAGATAGACAAATCATTACAACAACTTGACAAGTTGATCAACTGACAGATATTGGCATGTGGAATTCTTCCTAGTTGAGAGGGAGTATTAATTTTTTAAACTAGGGTAAAAGTCCACATTATAAAACTTAGATGACCAAGATTGTGCTTTCATTAAATTCCTCTTTTTGAGAGGACCAAAATCGACCTAAATATCACCTAATTTGGTTAAGAAAAAGTTAAGTTTGGAATTATTTTATTCATACATACATTATGTAATGGGTTTGCCCTAACCACATGGGTAACTACTTGGGTAAATATTAACCCCAATTAAACCCTCAGGAAATGCTATAAAAGGAAGTGACCTCAAGTTCATTTCAATACATCATCTTTCTATTCTTCTATTTTGTCTTGGCTCGCACAGGTTCGTCGGAAGGAGTTCGCACAAGGTTCAAAATCATAGGCAAAAGGTTCGCTCTCAGTTTGGGTTTCCTAGATCTCAGTCCCTGGCACAAATTAGGGTATTATGGTCCCTATTCACAGGCATCGAGTGGGAAAGAGAGTGACTAAGGATCTCTATTCATTGGGAGGTAGCCTTGTGAGAGCGAATTTGGGTTTAGAATCATATTGGAAGGTCCAAGTCCTCGGACACTTGCACAGAATAATCCTAAGAGCCTCCAAGACCTCTCGGTCACTCGCATTGAAATTATAAGGGAGTGACCATGAGTATTTGGTTTATTTCACATCGGTCACACACATAAAGGCTTCCTAAGAGTGACCATGCAGTCACAGTTGCACGTATACAGTATCCAAGAGAGTGACCCAGGAGTTTTAGTCACACATATATAGTGTTGATGAGGGTGACCATAGTTCAGATCTAGGATTTGACATATTGGCTTCAGTGATCTGGTAGATTTGGATTTCTCTCTGTTGTGACATAGATCCATAGATCTGATTTACTATTATCCATTGTAATTATATGTATTGGGCTCATTGTACTCTCTGTTGAAATATTTTTATGACGATCTACTAAATAAGAATATTTAACAGGGTTTCCCTTTTGTGGGGTTTTTCCCTAGTCTTGGACCAATATGTTGTATCTTATGGTTGTGCTTTTGTCTTCATTGTCACTTCTTATATTGTTCTTTCTTCAGTTACGTTATTATTGATTATAGTGCTACTAATTGGATGCATTGTTAATGAAAAAATAAATTGGGCTAAAGTAATTGATACAGTATAAAAAAATCATAAAATTTAACATAACTTGCTTGATTACTTGATTCCGAAGCATGAGCACATTTTTCTTCAATATACACTGAGGCTCCAATTGGAATTCTCCATCTGGCTCCACCTAAAATACAAACTAGTCAATCACATGATCATCATATTTAACATACTTCTTAAGAAATGACACATGGAAAACATAGTGGATTTTTGCTGTCGGAGGTAGTGCAAGTCGATAGGAAATTGGCCCAATACTCTCAACAATATTGAAGGTTCGACAAAACTATGGTGTCAGCTTGGCACATGATCCAATCCGCAAGGAGATCTTCTTTGGTTTAGTGAGAAAGTAAACCTATTGCCCAACCTCGAACTCCTTGAGCAACCTGTTTTGATCTACATATCTCTTTTTCCTATCTTGTGTTGTCTTTAGATTCTTATTGATCACCTGCATTTCCTATTCCATGTCTGCCAACATATCTAGCCCAATGAGTGCCTTATCCTCTAGATCACTCCAACTGATGGGAGTATTAAAACTTCATCCATACATTGCCTCGAATGGACTCATCCTCAATCACTCATGATAACCATTGTTGTATGCAAACTCAACCAAGGGAAGATACTCCTCCCACTTCCACTGTTGATGTGTCACATACATCCTCAACATATCCTCTAATATCCTATAGAACACTATGTCTGTCTATCTATCTGTGGATGATAATATGTAATGAAGGCCAACTCTATGCTCAAACCTACAAATAACTCCTTCCAATACTTGGAATTGAACTTTGCATCCATCTCTGACAAAATATTCTTTGGAACACCATGCAACCTAACCACATCTCTGATGAATACCTATGCTACGTCACTAGCTGAGAATGTAGACTTCACTGGGATGAAGTGTGCAACATTTGTCAATCTATCCACAACAACCATGATGGAGTCATGTTGTCTTATTATCTAAGGCAATACTGTGATGAAGTCCATGGAAATGACATCCCATTTCCACTCTAGAATCACAATCGGCTGTAGCAGTCCATCTGGCTATTTACACTCTACCTTGACACACCAACAAATAAAACACATAGCTACTAACTCTGCTATATCCATCTTCAGATTCGGAAAATAATAAAATTTCTTCACTATAGACAATGTCTTCTGATAACCTAGTTGAATCGAATATGGTTTCACATGAAACTAGCTCAAGATCACTTTCTTGAGCTCATTGTTATCTAGCACATATACCTTGTCTCTGAATCTAACCAATTCGTCTGTCGTAAGACAATAGTCCACATCCTATGCACCTGCACCTGTACCTGTACCTGTACCACTATGTGTACATGTACCTGTACTATCACCTGTACCTGTACTATCTACTGCAACCTATGCACAATCTCCATATACCTAACACCTTGCTAACCTACCTACAAGATCCTATTATGTAAGTATGTCCCATAGGAGATCATAGCTACTAAATGATTTACCTGTACCCGCCTGCTAAGCGTATGTGCAAACATGTTCTCATTTCCTTTGATATACCTGATATTGATGTCAAATTCATTGATAGTGTCCAACCATCTAGCCTGTCAGGTGTTCATATTTAGTTGGTCAAACAAAGACCTCAACCCAATGTGGTCACTCATCAATACAAACCTCCTGCCAAGAAGATAGTGCCTCCACATCTTCAATGCATGTATGATCGTTGCTAACTCCAAATCATGTGTTGGGTAGTTCTTCTTGTGCTTGTTTAGTTTCCACGATTCATAACATACCACATGTCCATCATGCATAAGGACTCCACCACGTCCTCTCTTGCAAGCATATGTTCACACTACAGACTCTTTTCCTGGATCTGCAATCTGTAGCACTAGTGCATGTGTCTGTTTGGTCAATTCAATGTCCTTGAATTGGCAATCATAAATTGTCAACTAGGGTGCGTAGACTGATGAAGTATGGGTGCACAATATGTGTTTAGAAGTTATTCATTAGGTTGTTATGTATTTGTTAAGATCTAAACTCAAGATGGGGGCAGTGTTTGTCAATTGTAATAGTGTTTTAATTCTTAGGGATGTTGATTAAGTTTCCTAGGAATTAATTTCTATCCAATTAGTTCGTAGTTGATGTGAGAGTGATTTTTCTTATGTTAGATTGTTTGGGATTTTTTACCTTAAATCTCTATGTTGCAGCTCCTAATTCTCTAAGTGCAAAAAGAAACCTATTATATCAGCTATGAAGGAATATTGTTGAACTCAATTGTTTTAGCAGAGGTCCTCTTGCTTGTTCAATTTCTGCTCAAACAAAGTAACCCAAGAAACATGTATATTGTGAATTGAACACACTTAAATTACGTTGGATAATAGGCAAAGGAAAGAACTGTGTAGTACTAGGCATAAAGAAATTTAGATAATAGTCTAAACTGGGTATAAAGAAAATTAAAGTTCTTATGCAGATAACAACTCGCTGGCGTGATCATTATGCAGCATTGTCACACAAAACAAAGTAATTGAAGAATTAAAGGAAATCAGATTGTATTTGATTAAAAACCTACCACTGTTTGTAGGGGACTTCCACATAGTAGTTCAGAGCATCAAATCAACATAACGCTTGCACATAAAAACCAATTTCATTCACACAAAATTCACAAATTGTTCATAAACATATCATTCAATGTGCACCCAAATAACAATGCGGCCATTAGCTTTATAGTAGGTCTCTTGGCATAACTGTATGAATATTCTAAGCCTAATATCTCTTAATCCTATCTAAACTTATATCGTTAAACCATTGTTTTTCTATTCCAAAAACAAAACGATAAGGTTTTAGTTGATCTCGAGTTTTGTTCTGCGTTAATTCGGAAGTTGACTTGGAGTTTGACCAGGATATCCTGTGCTTCTTTTGGAAAAATGTTTCAAGTGGATAGGAAGGTATCCATGAGGGAGTCATCCTCTATCCATCTGCACCTTTCATTGCTAACCTAGAGCTCTAGAACCTTGCAAAAAATGAAGACAACTACAGAATCCTGGACTAGCTGCGAAAACAGACTGATTCAGTAGCCAATTGTAACATTATTTAAACAATAGAGTATATAGTTGAATATGAACAAGAAAACATACTAATGCATACCTTCATCAAAACTTGGTAGATATGGATTTATTTAATTGTTAAATATATATAAAAAAGAGAGGATCTTTAGGCAAAAAGGATGTCATGGTAGGACAATCTTCAGTCTACATTCCCTCGGACTGAAGATTTTGTATGTCCTCATACACTTCTTCCTTGTCTTTTTCTTGTGCCTCTTGTTTTTCATCTCCCTGTTTCTTTTTCTTCTTTTTGGCAGAGATTGGCATTCTAGGCTTCCTCATTAGAATTTTGTACTTTAAACTGATTATCTCTCTCTGCATAATTTTGTTCTCTTTCTTCAGCTTCTTGTTTTTCTTATACCATAAACTTAGATGTAGGATCAGATTGTCACTCTTGGCAATCTGCATCTCACTTTGTGTCTTTAGGGTTTGATTTTCATTTTTAAGATACTGATTCGGTGTTTCTAGTTCAAATATTTCCTACTTCAATATGTTTGAGCCGATTGTTCATTGACCTAGTTGCTTCCTTCTCCAGGGCTCTGTATTGTTTCCTTTGTTGTTGACACCTTCCTTTCCAGTGACTCTATGTAGTCATAGATTTTCTGTTGTGCAGGTTCAATTCCTGGACTATGTATCGGGCTTTCTAGAGGTGAGATGTAAGGTTGTGGTGATGATCTTGTTGACCCTTTTGGAGAATTCCTAGGGCTTTCAATTGAGTCATCCTCTATTCGCTCAATCTTTGTTGGAGTATTCTGTTGGGTTGTGTTATATTATTTCCACGACTAGCCCATGTATTTAACTGAGGGGTTAGAAGGGGGGCGGAGTCCCCCCTTCATTGCACCAATTGCGTAGCGAGGGGAGTCACAAGGGGTTTGAGGGGTACAGGTAACCCCACTCTATGGGGTCCAAGGCAGTGCCCCGGAAAGTTTTGTTTTTGGACCCTATATTAGGTTGGGCGGACCTACCTATGGTTTTGTGCATGATTTTTCGCATATGGTTTTGGATGCTTTGGCATGTATAAATATGTATTGTAACATTGAAAGGAATATAATGAAAAATCAAGCTGGTAGTCCCAATTTTGGGATCCAGGGGAAAATATCTGTGTATATGTGTTTTATATGTTATGCTCTCGCATTATTTATTTTATGTGTTTTAGAATTCGTATGTCGGTAATTTATGTACAGGGTTAAAACCTACATTTGGTGTCGGAGTTGTTTTGGCTTCAAGGGGACACCTTTGTTGTTGAGGGGTTTAGCTTGGGCCTGTGGTAGACCTTGTTCAGTGGGAGATCTGCAGGATCGATTCTAGTGGTGAAAGAATATGGTGAGGAGTGGAAAGATAGAGATCAAGAAATTTAATGGTCAGAGTTTTGAATTATGGAAAATCAAGATGGAGGATCTATTGGTGGATAAAGATTAGTGGATCATGGTAGATCTGGGTACTAAACCAACGGGAGTGTCCGATGGAGAATGGAAGAAGTTGGATAGGAAGGCTATGAGCACAATACGATTTTGTGTCTCGGATTCAGCATTGTTGAATGTATCAGGGGAAGCTACAATGAAGGATTTGTGGGACCAATTAGGGACTTTGTACCAATCTAAATCTTTGGTTAATAAACTGTTCCTACGGAAAAAGTTGTATAGGCTGAGGATGAAAGATGGAGACTCAGTGACAAAACATCTGAATTCATTTAATACTATTGTAAATCAGTTATTATCTGTTGATATTAAAATTTCAGATGAAGATAAGTGCATCAGTTTGTTGTGTTATCTACTAGATTCGTGGGATACTCTGGTTATAGAAATAGGTAGCAATGCAACTACCTTGTAGTTTGATTAAATAGTCTCATCCTTGTTGACGGAGGAGATGAGATGGAAAAATATGGAGAGCCATAATGGTGATGCCTTGTCTGTACGAGGACGGTCCCAGAATAGAAACAAAAATACGTCATCGAGTGGGACATCTAAATCTAGAGGTAGATCTAAATCTCTGGGAAAACCTATAAAGGTGGTGTGCTGGAAATGTGGAAAGGGAGGGCACTACAAAAGGGAATGTAAATCTAAACCTCCTGATAAAGGAAAGGAATCTGATGATGCTCCTTCTACAAAGGTGAAAACCACCTTAGCTGAAGGTGGGGATGTGTACTTGGCTTCTTCAAGTACACATGTAGATCATGAGGCATGGTTGATTGACTTAGGTGAATCCTTTCACTTTACTCCCTATAGAGAGTGGTTCTGCGAGTATGAGAAATATGATGGTGGTGATGTCTTCTTGGGGGATGACAGGAAGGCTAGAATCGTTGGTCGTGGAAAATAAAGTTGAAGTTGCAAGATGGAAGAGTTAGAACACTTTCAGGTGTTCTGCATATTCCTGAATTATAAAGAGATTTGATTTCTATAAGCAAGCTAGATGATGCAGGTGTAAAAACAGTGTTCGAGAAGGATACCTGCAAGATGGTTCGGGGAGCACTGGTATTGATATGAGGAGGTTGGATTAGAACTCTGTACAAGTTGCAAGGTAGCACTGTTGTTGATTGGTGAAACAACTTTGTGGTTCCTGAAAGTGGAGTAGAAAATATAGTGGTCTCTGGAGAGAAGACCATGTTGTGGCATCAAAGTCTTAGACCTGTTGGAGAGAAGGGCCTTCGAATACTTCATGGTAAAGGTATGGTAGAAGGTATGAGTAATAACTCTTTGGATTTTGATTTCTATGAAAATTGTGTATATGGAAAGCAGAATCGGGTGAGTTTCCCCTCTGGTGGTAAGAGGATGAAACATATATTAGAGCTTGTGCACAGTGATGTGTTTGGATCTGTGAAAGTTCCATCACTGGGTAAGTCTGTGTACTATGTATCATTTATAGATGACTTCTCAAGGAATACATGGATATATTTCCTTAAGAATAAATTTGAAGTCTTTGACAAGTTTAAAGACTTTAAGGCTCTGGTGGAAAACCAAACAGAGAAGAAGATAAAGGTGTTGAGGACAGATAACATTGGAGAGTTTTGCAATAAGGAATTTGAAGAATTCTGTAAGAAGAGTGGTATAGCATGGAAAAAGACTACTCCATACACACCTAAGAAAAAATGGAGTTGCAGAAAGAATGAACAAGACATTGATGGAAAGGGCAAGAAGCATGCTGAGTGGTGTCGGGTTAGGACAGGAATTATGGGCAAAGGCAGTGGAGACAACATGTTCCCTAACCAACAGATCACCTTCATCAGCGTTGGAGGATAAGACTCCACATGAGGTATGGATTCGTAAGAAACCCTCTCTTTCACATCTGAGGGTACTTGGATGTGATGCATATGTACATGTTCCAAAGGAGAAACGAACCAAGTTGGATAGTAAATCTGAAAAGTGAATCTTTATTGGGTATAAGGATGGTTTAAAGGGTTATAAGGTTTGGAACCTAGTAACATGGAAGGTTGTGTACAACTGAGATGTGGTGTTTAGAGAGGTAAAAGATGTTATTAAACATGAATTCCAACCAAAGGAACCTAAGAAGATAGAGTTTTAGCTTAAGGAGGAAGAATCAGACTCTACAACAGAGGATGAATCAGAAGATGAAGAGCCACAAATTCCGGGTGTGAGAAGATCAGTTCGAGAAAGAAGGTAGCAAAAAAGGTATAGTCCCTCTACTTTCTGTTCAAATTTTTATTTATCTATTACTGACAATGATCCCAGAACTGTGAAGGAAGTAGTAGATTTAGAGGATGGAAGACTTTGGAAAGAGGCCATGGTTAATTAAATGGCATCTTTGCACAAAAATGAGGCTTGGGACCTAGTGGAGTTACCAGTTGGAAGGAAACCCATTGGCAACAAATTGGTATTCAAGAAGAAGACAAATGTAGAAGAAAAGGTGGAGAAATACAAATCTCAGCTGGTAGCAAAACGTTATTCCCAGGTGTCGGGAATTTGTTTTGGTGATATTTTTCTCCTGTTGCCAAGGTAACTTCTATTAGATTACTTTTATCTATTGTTGTTACTTTTGATTTTGAGGTAGAACAGATGGATGTGAAGACAACGTTTCTTCATGGGGATCTGGAAGAGGAAATCTACATGAAGCAACCTGAAGGCTTTGTAGTGAAGGGTAAGAAAGAATTGGTATGCAAGTTAAAGAAGTCTCTGTATGGGTTAAAACAGTCACCAAGGATGTGGTATCAGAAAGTTGATACATTTATACGGGGACTTGGCTTCACTAGAAGCAAAGCAGATCACTGTGTGTATTTTAAATTAATTGGTGACCATGTTATTTATCTGGTTTTGTATGTGGATGATATGTTGCTAGTTGGAAATGACAAAGAAATTATTCAGGATTTGAAGACCCAATTTTCCTCCAAATTTGAAATGAAATATCTTGGTGCTGCAAACTATATTTTGGGCATGGAAATTAAAAGAGAACAGGCAAAGAGGAAGCTTTGGTTAAACCAAAGGAAGTATGTTGATACAATACTCTAGAGGTTTAATATGCAGGATAGTAAACCGATGAAGGTTCATATTCCTGTAGGTGTGAAGTTATCTGTTGAACACTGTCCCAAGACACAAGAAGAGGAAGAGGACATGTCCCGTGTTCCATATGCAAGTGCAGTCGGTAGCCTGATGTATGCAATGGTTTGTAATAGACCAGACATTGCACATGCAGTGGGAGTATTGAGTAGGTTTATGTCAAAACCAGGGAAGGAGCACTGAATAGCAGTGAAGCGAGTTTTCAGATATTTGCGTGGCACTAGTGATTATGGTTTGTGCTACCAAGGAAGACCAAGATTGAGCAGAGAGTTGGATATTCGTGGCTTTGTTGATGCAGATTGGGTTGGAGATATGGATCAGAGAAGATCTACAAGTGGGTATGTGTTTAACCTATTTGGATGTGCAATCAGTTGGATGAGTAAGAAATATTCTGTAGTGGCACTATAAACTACAGAGGTAGAATACATGGCAGAAACTCATGCAAGCAAGGAAGCAATTTGGTTGCAGAGATTGTGTTCAATTATGGGGTTAGTACAGGGAGCTATAAGGATAGACTGTGATAGCCAAAGTGCAATTTTCTTGGCAAAGAACCCTGCATATCATTCAAAGACAAAGCCCATTGATGTTCAATATCACTTGGTCAGGGATATGATAGAAGACAAAAAGGTAATGCCAGTAAAGGTGGACACTTTGAAGAATACTGCATATGCATTGACAAAATCTGTGAGCTTTGAGAAGTTCTCTTGGTGTAGAGAAACAATGGGCATTGCAGGGTTGGATAAATGATTAAGCTCTCTTGTGGCCCCCTATGGAAAGAAAACAACAAGTGGGAGAATGTCAGCTTGTCTTATATTCTTTCCACAACTAGCCCACATAGTTAATCGGGGGGTTAGAAGGGGGGCAGAGCCTCCCCTTCTTTGTGTTGATTGCGTAGCGGGTGGGCGGGTCACAGGGGGTTTGAGGGGTGAAGGCAACCCCACTCTATGGGATCCCAGGTAGTGCCCCGGAAAATTTTGTTTTTGGACCCTATATTAGGTTGGGTGGACCTACCTATGGTTTTGTGCATGATTTTTTGCACATGGTTTTAGATGCTTCAGCATGTATAAATATATATTGTAACATTGAAAGAAATATAATGAAAAATCAAGCTGGTAGCCCGGTTTTGGGATCCAGGGAAAAATCTCTCTGTATATGTGTTTTATGTGTTATGCTCTCGCATTGTTTATTTTCTTTGTTTTAGAATTCGTATGTAGGTAATTTCTGTACAGGCTTAAAACCTACATATTCTCTATTGGCTCAATCTCTATTGGAGTGTTCTCTATTGGCTCCTCCTCAGTTGGCTCCTTTTCATTAGGCTTGTTTTTCCTCAAGGTTAATGTAGTCTGTAGTCTTTGAGGTTTTTTGTGGAATCGTGCTCAACCTCGTGCTCCTTCTCAACCCCGGGGTTTGTGTTCTTTTCACTTTCCTCCTCTTATTCTCTAACTTTTATTTTAGAGGAGAGGTTTTAGTTTGTGAGAATTCTTCTTTACCTGGGTTAGCTTTATTTCTTCTAGGGTTTCCCCTCTTCATTCTCTACAGAATTTTACTATAGGAAACTCTTCTTCTGTTATCCCTATCTGAGTTTGAAGTGCCTGTTCCTTAATCATTTCTATGGTTCTCTTTCTCCCTCTGAGGACCCTGCTGCTACTTAATTTTTCTGGAGATTTTTCCTCAAAATGGTTTCTTATTAGGAAACTCTCCCAGTCATCCCCTATACTTCAAAGATGAAATTCGACCAATATTTTTACCAAACCATGATGATACATGGTTTTTTCTATGCATTGAATTCTCATCTAAACATTTGTAGCCATTTTCCTAAGGCTATTCAAGAGGAAATAGGGGAGGTTCATTTGATGATCCTCGAGGAAGTGCATCATCATTCTAACATGATAAAAATACATTTGCCCAAACCTTTCTCACAACTGATAAACTTCTGAAGCACAAGTAATAAGTTTCTCCATTTGTTTTTAAGAGCAGAGCTTGGAATATCTTTTTTGTAGACCGTGGTGTCCATGCTCGGATTCTTGAGGAAAACCTTCTAGTCCTCGCTGTCAATCCCTCTTGTTTTAAACCATTTTTCTCCGTGTCTTAGAAATTCAGTGGCTTTAACGATCATAGACTTCATTACTATGAGTTTTATGTCCCCAGTTTCGGCCTCCATTCCATCGAATGAGCGTGCAAATGTCTTGGTTACCTCTTTGTGGAAGTCGTTAAATTTCTCAATGAACTGCAACCATTGTCTTCTTTGCAATAGCTCCCTAGTTTGTGGGTACCCCTCTAGGAATTTCTTCTCTGTTGGCTCAGTTCGAACAATTACCCCCATGCCGAAGGATTCTTTGCCTTGAAGATTGGCTACCTTGATAGGAAAATGGGACTGGTAGGGTTTTGTAGCTGGCGGAAAGATGGAATGACTGTGAAAGAACAGAGGATTGTAAGAATAGGGAAGAACGAATGGATTATCAAAAGGATTATGGGAATGAATTCAATCATTAGGCACATTCAAACTTATGATTTGGTAATTAATTTGCCATATTTGGCACAAGGTCGCGACATGACTTTTAGAGTTGTGGCATATGATATTTCGTTAGGCGGCCATTACCCTTAGGCTTTAATGTTTGCACTTTAGTACTATATTTTCTTACACATACATGTTATATAACCTTCCTTATTGTTAAATTAAAGTAGCATGTACCTTTTAATTTTCAGTTGCTAACCTCTATTTGTTGTCCTTTAATCTCCTGCAGGTGCCTTGCTGTCAATTGTCCTTTAATCCAGATCACCAAGTATTCTTGTAAACTTCAAAATTTTTAGGCTACAGAAAATTGTTTAGTTGTGGAAACTTGTCCAAGCTACGAATAGTTTTTCAAGCTGCAGAAAGTTGTTCAAGCAGCGGAAATTTGTTGTTTCTATAGCTTAAGAGAAAGAAATCTTTAGTAGATGAACTTTATTGTTTTTTTTCTCTTTTGAAAAGAAAATTTGAAGTGCCAGCAAGTTGGTTTTCACTTTAAATTTTCTATATAAACATGTCAACAACATGTTGGTTTTCATGTTTATACAAAAATTATTATTATTATTATTATTTATTTATTTTGAAGAACAGACTGAATGAAAATTTCTAAGGTGGAAAAGAAGAGGAATTCTTCTTGACCATCCCCAGTTACGAATTATCCTGAAACATTTTAACAAATTCTTCTCTTGCTAATGGTTTCTGGTAAACCTTGAGTTGATGTCCATTTACTAATAGAGGAGTTCTTTCTTCATCAATAGTCTTGATTCTAACTGCACCATTGTCAAAGACACTTTCAACCTCATAAGGTCCAAGCCAATGGGTTTGGAATTTCCCTTGAAAATTTTTGAATTTTGAATCAAAGAGAAATGACCAATCTCTCGGAAGAAACTTCCTTTATTTAATGTACTTATCATGCCATCTTGACCTCTGTTGTTGCACTAAGTTTGTCCTCTGGAAGGCCCCTTGTCTGATTTCATCAATCTCATTTAATTGTGTCATCCTTTGCTTCTGGGCTTCTGAAAAGTCAAGATCTAACTCGACTGTTGTCTTATAGGTTTGGATCTGGAATTCTATTGGAAGTAAGACTTGCTTCCCATAAACAAGTTCATAGGGAGTATGTCCTGTAGTATTCCTCCATGTAGTCCTATAGGCCCATAAGGCTTCTAGAAGCTTTTCTACCTAGTCTTTCCTATGTAGATGTACATTCTTTGTAAGGATAGCCTCGATCACCTTATTTGTGGGCTCAACTTGTCCATTATGGAGTTGACTTCCAATGTTTTATCTTGTATTGGTCCACAAGCTTCTGCACTAGTCTGGATGTGAACCGTGTCCCTTGATCTGTTACAATTTCTCTTGGAACACCAAAAAGAGTAGAAATATCCTCAAAAAGAAATGAAACTACAGTATTTTCAGTAGCAAAAGCAAGTGCTTTAGCTTCTACCCATTTAGTGACATAATCAATACATACCAGAATATACTTCTTTTTCTTTGAAGGTGGGTTGATTGGTCCAACAAATCCAGTGCCCATTTTTCAAATGGTTCAATAAGTACCTATGGTTGTAGTGGCATATCATTTGAAAGAGTAGGTTTACCCATTCTCTGACAATTTTCGCATCTCTTAACATATTCCTTGGTGTCCCTGAAAATGGAAGGCCAATAATATCCTAAAAGTAGGATTTTGTAAGCAGTTCTCTTGTCATAAATATGTCCTCCACATGGCTCATCGTGATAATCTTCTATTATCTCTGGTATTTCTTCCTCCCGAACACATCTTCTGATGATGAGGTCTGGTCCTGTCTTATATAATTCCTCATTTATCCATGACTAGGATGTGTTATTCTAGACTATTCTTCTTTTTTCTCTAGGAGATAAATGAAATGGAATTTTTCTTGTGGCCAAATAGTTAGCAATATCTGCATACCAAGGTGATTTAGTAGATACTGCAAAGAGATATCCATCAAGAAATTTATCTTCTACGGGTCGATCGTTGTTTTCATTTTGTATTCTAGATAGAAAATTGGCAATTGTGTTATGTTTTCTTGGTCTATATAGAATGGTTATGTTGAATTCTTGTAAAAGTAGGAGCCATCTAGTTATTCTTCCATGAGTGATTGGTTTATTCATTAGGTATCTAATGGCAGAATGGTCTGTGTGGACAAAGGTTTCATAGCCAGTTATATAATGTCTGAATTTATTAATGGCATGAATTAAAACTAAGAACTCCTTTTTTATTACAGTATAATTTAACTCTGCAGGGCTTAAATTTTACTAGTATAATAAATGGCATAAGGAGTGAGACCTTTTTGTCCTAAAGCAACTCCTAAGGCTGAATCTGAAGCATCTATTGAGATATGGAAAGGCAATTTCCAGTTAATTCCTTTTAAGATGGGTGCTTCAGAAATTCTGTTTTTCAATGTTTCAAAGGCAACTTGACATTCAGAATCCCAACTGAATTCACAGTCCGTGGTGATTAATTTAAAGAGTGGGGATGCATTTTTTGTGAAGTTTTATATAAATCTTATATAGTATCTGGTAAAACTAAGAAAACTTCTAACATCCTTTTGACAACTTGGCACGGATAACTTGGAAATGACTTCCACCTTAGATGAGTCTACCTTAATTCCATCTCCGTAAATATGGTGACCTAAAACAATTCCCTCGTTAAACATCATGAAAAAAATTTCATGACTTAATGAGAGGTTTGTTTCTTGACATCTTATTAATACTTTCTCCAGGTTTTCTAGTGCTTCATTGAAAGAATCCCCATAGAATGAAATCATCCATGTACACTTCCACACAATAATGGATATGTTCAGAGAAAATGCTAAGGACTTCCCTTTGGAATGTTGTTGGAGCATTACATAACCCAAAGGGAAGTACCCGGTAAGCATAAGTTCCCCATGGACAAGTGAATGTGGCTTTATCCTGATCTTCATGGGCCACCTGGATTTGGTTGTATCCACTAAACCCATCTAAGAAAGAAAAATATTTTTTTCATGCTAAAGTATCTAAGACCTAGTCTATGAAAGGCAACAAAAAGTGGTTTTTTAATGTTGCTTTATTCAACCCCCTGCAATCGATGCATACTCTCCATTTTCCATTATTTTTGGGGACGATTACTAGGGTTGAAACCCATTGGCTGTCAGATATTGGATAGATGAAATTTACATTTAATAATTTCTGCAATTCTTCCTTAACAATTTCTTTTAGATTTGGGTTCATTCTTCGTTGAGGTTGTCTAAGTGGTCTTGCATTTTGTTCAATGTAGATATGATGTATGAAAGTTTTAGGATCAATTCCTCTCATGTGAGTGTATTCCCATGCAAAAGCAGAAGAATGTTTCTGTAAAATTTCTATCAATTGTTTCTTTTGCATGTCTTCCAAATTTTCATTGACATTTAAGGGTTTTCCTCGAAAGATTTCTATTGAGGAATTCCCAAATTCTTCCATAGACAACAATGATACTTGTTTTTAGGTGAGATATTCATTTCTACTACGCTTATAATGTGAGGAAGATTCATTATTTTCTAGTAAATTCAAAAGTTTGTCTTCCTCTTTTACTTGTTCAGTGACAAAAATAGGTTGTATATCTTCTCCATCTTCTATCCATTCTTCATTTTCTGTATCTATTGTTGTTCTTGCAGTGGGGTATAATGTAAATTTATTTGTATAATTTCCATCTAATATAAACATATCACCTGACCTACAGCCGATAAAAGTGTCTGATGTAGCCAACCAAGGCCTTCCTAGAATTAATGGATGTCCTCCTAGATTGTTCTTGGGTGTTAATACCATGAAATCAACAAGATATTCCCAAGAATCTAAAGATACACAAACATCTTCTAACACACCATCTGGTTTAATAATAGATCTATCTGCTAATTGCAATAAGGTTAGTGTGTATTGAAGGTTAGGAAGCCTAAGTGTGTCCATAACTTGTTTTCTCATTATGTTTATGGTTGCTCCTAGGTCAATCAATGTGTTTGGCATTTCAGTTCCATTGAGGTGAATTTTTACAATGGGGCTTTCTGGGTCTAAATATTTTTCAATTGTTGTCTTCCCCATCATAATGTCTGCAATTTTTCTGACTAACTGAATTATTTTTGTATCTTTTTTTCTTCTCCCTGATCATTGTGTACTTAATTCTTTAATTGTTTTTGCAAAAATTGGTATTTCTTTTATGGCTTGCAATAAAGGAATCTTAATACAAACATTTCTCAATTCATCCATCATATTGTAATCAGGTAAGATAATTTGTTTCTCTACTCCTTCATCGTTTTCCAACCTTTCTAGGAAAGGTGGTTTAACTGATATTGAAGGTTGTTCTATGAAAGGAGCATCTATTGGAATTTCTTTTGTTTTTTTATTTTCTTTTTGAGGGAGAGAAGTCTCCCGTTCTTATGATTGATTCTTATTAGTTTTTGAAGATCAGATTTTGTTTTTTGAATGACAACAGGAGGGTTTTTTTGTAATACTCTTCCAGACCTTAATTGGACATTGTTTAGTTCTATCGGGGTTATCACATAATTTTGAGGATTCTGACTGTCCATGTTGTATACTGGTTGTTGTGGTATCTTATTATTAGGATTTGGAGGTGGTTGAGCAGGTAATTGATTTGATTTTTGTGGAAATGGTAGGGAAAGTTGTGGGTTTTGATTCTAAGCTACGACTTGTGGCAATTGATTAGATTGAGGAATTTGATTAGACGGGGTTAAGAATTGTGGTGGAAGGTAGGATGGTGAGTATTATTGATATTGAGCATAGGCCCCATAAGGATTTTTCCATCCTTGATTCCAAGGTTGTGTTTGTGGCGAAGCCCAAGGCTACTAGGCTGAATTCTAATTACTTTGTGAAGACTGGGAAAATTGTTGTGGTCTAAATCCTTGTGATTGATTTGGTTGGGGTTTTTTCCATGGTGTTTTGGCTATAAAGTAGAGAGGGTCTACTAGTTCTGAGATTCATTCCTCATTGAATACAACCTTAAGACCTGGTAAGGATGGACATTCCTTTGTATCATTATTATCTGCACATATGACACAGGTTTCTATGGCTTTTGAGTCCAAGGGATACTCTCTCAGAGCATGTTTTTTCCAACATTTGGGACAGAAGATGGATAATGCCGGATTTTCGAAATTTTGCTTGTTTTGTATTTTAAGGGTGTCTATTTGTTCACTTAGGCTCCCTAAAATATATGTTTTAAAGGTGTCAAGCATATTTCCTATTTTTTCCCTACTAACTGTCCCAACTGCAGACTCGTTTATTCTTGATAAGAGAGGGTCCCTATGACTCTTTCCAACTCTTGCTTTGCCCCTTGATATATGTACACATAAATCACAAATATCTGCAAACGGTAGTTGGGAAATATCTCCTTTTCCAGTTAGGTTAAGGAGATCGATCCATTCATCTTTTACGGCTCTGACTAAAAGATATTTTAAGGTTTCTTCCTCCAAATTATCCATTTTTTCTCTTTTAACATTATAATCAAACCTTTCTACCAAGTCTTCAAGATTCTCATCTTCTTTTTGTGTCATTTTGAAGACTTCATCTTTAAGGTTACTAAGCACACAATAATCTCTATACTTGCCTAAGAAGGCCTCTTTCATTTGTGCCCATGTTGTTATGGAATGCACTCCTATACTCATGAACCATTTTAATGTGAGTCTTTTAATGTGGCGGGGAACAATTTCAACTTTTGAGCATCATGCAGATAGTCATATGATCTGCATAATACTTCAAATTCGAAGAGAAATGTCTTCAGATCTTTGTTTCTTTTACCATGGAAATTAGGAAGAATCGAGGGTGATATATTTTTCATTGTGAGGATTGTATCTTCATCAAGAATAGGGAATCCCAAAGGATCTTGATTTCCTTTGCCTCTACCCCCTCCTCTACCTCTACCTCTTCCTCTTCCACTATCTCCAATCCTATCTTCTTCGCCATGGACATTGTTTACTTCTCCTTCCCCTTCTTCAGCCATAATAGATTCTTCAAAGCTAAAATAGTGTTCTTCTAATATTTTTGGTTCCTCTATCAATGGTTGTTCAGAATAAGTTTCTAATTCCTCTTCTTCACTAGGAATTTCTAATTTTTCTCCCACAATTTGTTCATCAGTGGGGGACAGAAAGACTACTCCTGTGGTTGGGGATGTATTATTTTCTTCAATTACAACTCTAGTAGAAGAAGTAGGTGAAGTTTTGGAATGAATTTCAAATCTTGATACTCTAGGAAGTCTTTGTCGATCTCTAAATGGAATTCGGGTTAGAGTAGGTGGTGTGGAATCTAGAAATTGTGGTGGAGTGAGTGGATTTGTGGGAATTAAACTTCTTCCTCGTCCTACAAATCTACCCCTAGAGTCTCTATCCCTACAAACGTCATGTTTTAAATTAATGATTGCTTCTTTTTTTTTTTTTGTACTTCCCCATTAGTGGTGGCAAAATGTTTGGTCAATTCAATGTCTTGAATTAGCAATCATAAATTGTCAACTAGGGTGCGTAGACTGATGAAGTACGGGTGCACAATATGTGCTTAGAAGTTACTCATTAGGTCGTTATGTATTTGTTAAGATCTAAACTCAAGATGGGGGCGGTGTTTGTCAATTGCACTAGTGTTGTAATTCTTAGGGATCTTGATTAAGTTTCCTAGGAATTAATCTCTATCCAATTAGTCCATAGATGATGTGAGAGTGATTTTTCTTATATTAGATTGTTTGGGATTTTTGACCTTAAATATCTATGTTGCAGCTCCTATCTCTAAGTGCAAAAAGAAACCTATTTTATCAGCTATGAAGGAATATCGTTGAACTCAATTGTTTTAGGAGAGGTCTTCTCACTTGTTCAATTTTTGCTCAAACAAAGTAACCCAAGAAACATCTATATTGTGAATTGAACACACTTGAATTACGCTAGATAATAAGCAAAGGAAAGAACTTCGCAATACCAGGTATAAAGAAAATTAGATAAACTAGGTATAAAGGAGATTAAAGTTCTTATGTAGATAACAACTCGTTGGCGAGATCATTATGCAACATTATCACACAAAACAGAGCAATTGAAGAATTAAAGGAAATCAGATTGTATTTGATTAAAAATCTGCCATTGTTTGTTAGGTCCCTCCACAAAACAATTCAGAGCTTCAAATCAACACAACGCTTGCACACAAAAACCAATTACATTCACACGAAATTCACAAACTATTCATAAACATATCATTTGGTGCACACCCAAATAACAATGCATCCATTAGCTTTATAACAGGTATCTTGGCATAATTGTATGAAGATTTTAAGCCTAATATCTCTTAATCATATATAAACTTATATCGTTAAACTGCCATTTTTCTATTCCAAAAGCAAAATGAGAAGGTTTCAGCTAATCTCGGGTTCTATTCTACATTAATCTGGTGGTTGACTTTGAGTTTGACCGCGATCTCCTGTGCTTCCTTTGGCAAACAGCTTTGACTGGATAGGAAGGTATCCATGAGGGAGTCATCCTCTATCCACATGCACCTTTTTTTGTTGACCTGGAGCTCTGGAACCTCGCAAACAATGAAGACAGCTACTAAATCTTGGACTAGCTGCAGAAACAAATTGATTCAGTAGGCAATTGTAACTTTAATTAAAACAGTAGGGTATACAATTGAATATGAACAAGAAAACATACTAATGCATACCTTCATCAAAACCTGGTAGATATGAATTTATTTAAGTGGTAAATATATATGAAAAAGGGAGGATCTTTAGGCAAAAAGGATGTCATGGTAGGACAATATTTGGACTCTACATTGTCAACAACTGCTTAAGCTGCTCAAAACTAGCCTGACACTCCTTTGTCCATTCAATCTTCTTACCTTTCCTATGCAATGATGTAATAGGATAGGAAACCTGTGAGAAGTTCCTGATGAGCCTCTTATAATATCCTACCAACCCCATGAAATATATCACCTCATCTACATTCTTAGGAGCTACCCACGCCATGATGGCCCTTATCTTTTATGGATCTACTGCAACGCCCTCCTAAAAAAAAATGTCCCAAGTAGTGTACCTCAGTTTGAAAGAAGCTACACTTGTTGAGCTTAGCATACAACTGATACTCTCTCAACAACCTCAACACTATTGCTAAATACTCGGCATGCTCTTCCTCATTTTTAGAATATACCAATATGTCATCAATGAACACAATATAAAACTTATCCAAATATGGACACAACACACTATTCATCAAGCATATAAATGTAGTTGGAGCAATAGTCAAACAAAATGGAACTACAAGAAACTCATAATGCCCATAGCTGGTCTGGAAAGTTGCCATGCAAATGTCCTTCTCTTTGATGCATACCTGATGATATCCTAATCTCAAGTTGATCTTTGAGAACATTGTTGTTCCTTTCAGCTAATCAAACAAGTCATCAATCCTCAGTAACAGATACCTTATTCTTGATGGTCATTTTGTTCAACTGCTTATAATCAATGCATAATCTGAGAGTACCATATTTCTTCTTCATAAACAATAACGGTGCACCCCAAGGTGATACACTTGGTTTAACCTATCCTTTGTCCAACATTTTCTTTAACTATAACTTCAACTCTACCAACTTAGGTGTGCTCATCCTGTAAGGTGCCTTTGATGTTGGAGTTTCCCCTGGCACTAACTCAATAGAAAAGTCTACTTCCCTATGAGGTAGAAACTCTAAAATGTCCTCAGGAAATGCATCCCAAAAATATTGTAGAACTGGGTACCTACTCAAAACATCTACATCCTCAACTTCCTTATCCTTGTCACTAGAAATCTGCACTACAAATAATATACACCCTTTCCTGCGATTATCCTTTGCCTGCATAACTGTCAGCATCCTAACTGATGTGTCTTTCTTATTTTCCTATAAGACTCTTGGTTCCCCATTGTCATCAACACACTTGATGGCTTTGTCATAACAAGCTACCTTGGTTCTATGAAGATACAACCAATCCAAGCGCAAAAACATATTGCATGATCCCAACAATAATACATTCAAATGTGTTGCGATAGGCATACCATTCAAATCAAATGCACAAGCTCTTACCCAATGATGAACTCGCTTCTTGTACTTGTAGTCAACTACGCTAACCAAGATTATCCATGCAATTCCTTATGAAAACCACACTTATCCACCAATTCAAAACTAACATAGCAATAATTAGATCCAGGGTCAATCAAAATACAAATAACTTGATCAAAAAGCTTACCGTCCATCTCAATGATATATTGTTGATGGTCTTCCTGTTTGTTATCAAATGCATCACAAATACAAGGAAGACTCTGACCAACATCCCCAATAGTCTGTGCCTCCTGCACACAATATATATGAGGCCTACCACCTTGATTCTATGGACAAACTCTCTTGATATGCTCCTTACTGCATGTCCAACACTCCAACCAACCAATATCCTCACCTCTATGTTGTTGCCACTATTTTCACTCTTGTCCCTATATAGCTTCATTAAACCTCTTTTGTGGTGCCAAATTTTCTTTCTCATCTACATTCTAAGGCCTTGTTCTTTTTGGATACCATTTACCTTTTCCTTTATCTTTACCTTTCCATCCATTCTGAGATTCGTTCTTATGCTTTAACAATTCATAACAATGCTTTAATTTCCCAATAACTTCCTCAAGTGATTGAGGCTCATCATACTCAATCCAGTCTCTAAACACTAACATAAATCCACTAACAAATCATTGAATTTTAGCCTTCTCATCCTTAATATATGGTATATACCTCAATAGCTCTAGAAATTTGGTTGTGTACTCTTCATCTATCATTGATCCCATCTTTATCTCATAAAAATATTTATCCTTACTATCGTAGTACCTTTGTCACAAGTACTTCCTCCTAGAAATCCTCTTTAACTCATGCCAACTCAAGTCATATGTCTTGATGTCTCTGACCCACTTCGCATCTTCTCACCAAATGTCAATTTTACATTTCAAGCTTAACATTGTTTCTTTGGCCTTCATGTTAACTATGTAATTATGCAAGTCAAAGAATTTTTTCATCCCAAGTATCCATGCCTATGCATCTTTTGACTTCTTCACATCTCCAAAAAAATAAGGTGGCTTCACTTTCTTAAACTCATTTGGCAAGTATCCCCTATCGCTCCTCTTGTAAGGATGATAACGATGATGGTCATTATGTCTATCTGAACTTGAACTAGATAGTACCTGTATCCATCACCTCTCCTATCCGGAGTATCCAACAACCTACCATCTCTAATAGTGTCATCTATATTTGACATGTGACCACCATGAGACCTACTTCCATATGCCTGATTAGTTTTGTCTTGTTGTCCATGGCTGATCTGAAGTGGCCCTTGTCACTATAATTCTCACAAAATCTAAAGAAGTATAACATTAACCTCTACTTGTTTCTCTTGTGCATGTATGATTCTATAATTGTCTACCTTAAAAATCCTTATTTCTTCCTTCAAGCTTGTCAATGTGTCTACTGAATCAGAAGAGTGACCAACACCATGCTACTCATCTGATTCATGGGGAGAGTCTTTGTATTATACCATATTGCTAGCCATTTGATCTCTTTCCTGCAAGGCATACTATGTCAGCTCAACCAAATCACAATAAACCAACGTACCGTAGCATATCTCGGGGAGGATGTCTCATCTGCGAGATCATCAAATCAGCGTGATAAATTTATAACATAATCATAACATCATATAGACATATACAAATAAGTGCATCAATACATAAGCATCATTCTAGCTAGAGTCCAGTCATCAATGCATGACCATATCAATTACACATACCATGACCTCATGCATGACAAAAAATATTACACCACTGTACACATGGCCACATGAAAACATCAACATGCATAAGCAGTGAATAATCAACCACACACACGGATGAACACATATAATCAAGCATAAGCAAACAATACTTGAAACCTAGCTTACAAGAATGATACATGCAACCAAGCTTACAAGTATGATACATGCAACCAAGCATACAAGAATGTAACCAAGCATATAAGAATATAGCCAAGCATACAAGAATATAGCCAAGTGCACAAAAATGATACATGTAAGTGACATATAACAACTTGTAACCAATCATACACTCATGACGATCCATCCCACAACAACAACCGCATCTTCCACATGGCGACATCACTACAACCATGATCAACATCATGCAATGCAATAAGCACATTTAATGCAAGCATAAGAGACACACATGCAACCGACATGCATGCATGATCAACACACACGACCCATCCAGTCTGAGGGGTGAACCATGATCTAATCCCACTCTGTAACACCCTCCTCCCACATCTACCCAAGTAACCAGCCAACCAGGGTAAACATGCGATGAGAGGTTACTATGATCAGATTGAACCTACTATGTGACCTTAAGGAAATGGAATTGACGAAAACACAACATACAGACCTTCCACATTACCTACAATACCCTTGATAACCATCCCAACACTTCATGAAGCTAGCCCCTAGGTCCCACTAAAGTTTTTGATCACTTAACCTCTGGACACTCTCATGTTATAGGCCTACCATCATCCAGGAGGCTCTTAGTTTAAAACATTCCTCTCCATCTTTGATCCAGGTGGATATTGGTGGCCACCCACTAATTCCACTTGGACCCCCACCATTGGATTTTTCAGTTTTTCAGTTTCCTTAATTGTAGCACAATTTACTATTTTTAGCAGTTTTTCGGGTCCTGAACTTCCGAAGCCGTTTCGAGGCCCTAAACAACGTTTTTTGTGAAAAATAGGAGCAAGTTGTAGTCCTTGGATAGATATTTTTAATGACGTATTGTGCATGTCAAAAGGAGATCATATGCCAAAGTTATGACCCTGGGAAATTGATGTACCAGTTTACCTAAAACGAGGCCCATAGTTTGTCGCTTCATCTCCTAGGGTTAGGTTTTTGGATGTTTAGGGTTTTCCATTGTTTCTCAACAATAAATAGGCCTTTGAGCCTCATTTTAAGAAATTTCAGAGGCATGTAGCCGCCACATCTCTTCTCAGAGATAAGCTACCATCGCCCTAGCTAGTTTATTTCCATTTATGTTTGTAAGCATATTTCAGTATTTTATAGTAATTAAATGAAGTATTATTTCTGTTGCATCTCTGTATGTATGATTATATCTATAATTTATTGTGTTCCTATTTAGATCCAGATCAATCTCCTCACAATATTCACCCAAACATCATAACTAAAATAGGAGATGGAAACGTTGGCATTCCAGTGTCCAGGGACTATTTTGTCTAGTTTTGTGCCAACATCCTTGATATTTAATCCACTTTTTCACGCCCAGAGCCTAGGTCACTGTCCACTATCTAGAATTGAATGAAATATTCAAAACAGTAAAATAATAGGGAAATAATGATGCAAAAGCAAATAGTTGAAAAAGAACTTAACCAGACCCCTACTAGCCATGATAGGAATTTCATCAAGCATATCACAAATATGTAATCTACAGGTGTAAGCAATAGATTTAAGCATAGGGATCTCATACTTATTTGAGAATCACTAAGAACCATTGTTACCTCATATCATTTCCTGCATTATCATCTATTAGGTCATAGATACATTGTCCATTCATTTACAAGTAAAAAAATTATGAGAGCCATACATAGCCATTGTCATAAAACACACAAATAACAATCATAATAGCAACAAAAATACCAATGAAATCATAGCCATATGATCCACATATAAACCAGTATAATAATCATGAGCAAAAAGGAGAAATTACCTCATATTAATGATGTCAAATTCAAAATTAAACTAACAAACGGTTACCAAAGGATCCTTAGAAGCCTTTTTATTAATTAGGCCTCTATTTTCTTCATTTTCCATTATTTTCCTTCATTTTCCTCCTCAAATGAAACCTCTAATATTTCACCTCCCTTTTCTGCTAATTTCCCTTATTTTCATAAATAAATGTGCCAAAATTTTTGTTTTTCCTTTCCAAAGCCTTAGTCATTGCCTTTGCCAATTTCCTTAGCCATTAAACGATGAAAACCCACACTAGGATGTCTTGGCACCAGGGAAAATTTTAAGGATGGAAGTTTATCTTCAAATTTATAAACCTTGGTGAATCTCACTAGTCCCTCATATGAAAATTGTAAAATTTGTGTTGAAATTTTTGTAGAAATATTTAGATTTCCAATGATTTTATATTAGTTGATATAATATTTTGGAAATTTTTAAGGTAAAATAATGGTGTACTATAAATTTGGGCGAATCATTCTAGAAAAAAATGAAAATTGGTAAACCTTTTTTTGGAAAAAACATGGAAAATTAGCCCATATGCGAATATTAGCCCCTAAAATTTTCAATGTGTCTTTCCCAACATTTAGCCTGGACTAAGTGTCCCATCAACCATGGTTGTTACTTTTGCTTTTATTAAATTTTATTACAAGGAATTTTCACCAGGGTTGTTACATATCTGATGCATGAGCTTCAAAGCACAATGATGCAAATGGCCAAGTATTTTATGCCAAAGTTCACCGACATCGCGGCTCTACACCTTCTCCTCATTTCTCCTCAATGCAACACAACCCTACACATCTATTTTGTACAAGTTCTTCACACAAACCCTGATCTTCTCCACCTGTCCCATGGCTATGTGTCTCAAGAATGCCTTTCCTTTACTGAAGATCACATCATAACCATGATCTTCCAAAAATCCAACAGAGACGAGATTTTTCTTTAGGCCCGAAACAAACATGACATCCTTGAGCCTGATGGGGGAACCTGAATCCCTTTTAAAGGTGATTATACTAATCCCAGTCGCATTGTACCTTATGATGCCCCCCATCTCAATGTGCATCTGCAAATATTTTTCTTCTAGGTCACTAAAAAAATATCTATTTCCTGTATGATCCATAGGTGTCCAAGTACCACTTGCTCCAGATCATTGTGTTGGCCATGCATGCAATGAGGATAAATTCAAGCTCGAACTATGAAGCCCTTCACTTTCTTCTCCTCCTGAGGTCTTCTTGCTTGCCTTCTTGTATGGACACTTCATGGCATAGTGCCTGAATTCATGACAATGGAAGCATTTAATTTTTGACAAATATTTCTTCTTTCCCCCTTTACTGGATTCTAGTTTGGATTGGGATTCCTTCCCTTTTTCCTTCTTCACCTTTCCAGCCAATGCAAAAGCTTCTTCATCGTCACCCTTGGACGATGTCCAATCTCTGGTATTCTTCTTTATTTCCCCCTATACCAAATCAGACCATAAATGCTCCCAACTTGGTAGTTTATCCCTCCCATTCATCGAATCTGGACAACTATGCTAGCTCTTGGGAAGGCCTAGAAGGGCTAGGGTTACAAAATATTCTCAGGGATATTAACACTGACCCCACCAAGTTCATCATGAAACTGTGTAAACTAACTCAAATATTGTGGAATTGTGTCATTCTTCTACATCTTGATACTTCAAAGTTTATCCTTGAGTAGTAGCTTCCTATGCTCACTACTATTCTCAAAACATTATGTAAGTACTTTCCACATCACAAACAAAATTTCCTTTCCATGGAGATTTGAGACAATATGATCCTACTCCCTCCAAGACTATTCTCCTCGGCTTGGCTACATATTTCTTCCACTAAGAAAGGTTCTGGGCATCAAAGGGTTATGGTTTTGCAACATATAACTTGATGTATTATAGAAACCAATTCTCATCCAATACTTTCTCCATCCAAAAAAATTAGAGGTTCATTCCAAGGTATATTCTAGCCTTAGTCCATTGAATTCCATCTTCTCAACTCTAAAGAAATTGTTGGCATTATGATAAATGTGTTGTCCTTGATGGCAACTCACTCAAGATGACATATCATAGTGCAACAAATCAATAGCAAATAATTAATGATCAGAGAGAGGTATACGCAGGTTCACCTTGACAAAGGAGTGTATACACGCAGGTTAACAGACCAAAGGGTGCATATAACGTACACACGCACTTTCACAGAAGGAAAAGCGTGTATATCTTGGAAAACTAAGTTTTGGTCCAAGGTATTTGGTCCATGGTATTTTGATCCATGGTATTGGTCCAAGTTATCTGGTCCGAGGTATTGACCCTAGGTATTTGGTCCAAGGTATTGGTCCTAAAGTGTTTTTGCTCCATGGTATTGAGAAAGGCCTAAAACTATAAAAGGAAGATAAGATCATTAAGCTAGGCGTGCAAGTATTGAATATCTGATGAAGTGGGAGATCCAGTATGCAGGTTATGGGTTTGTGATGCTTTGCTTGATCTGAACCAAGGATGCAACTATGTGGATGATCATGGATGATGGATCGGGATATTAAGGCTTGAAATGTATTATCATTATGTGGTTTGATCATGGATAGGCTAGATCTGAATACTAACACATGTTTTATTTTGCAAATGTTATGATCTGGGTATGACTGAATTCTGAAATAGCTGTGAAGTTTTTTAAGTTAGTATTCGCAAATCTATATGCGGGTTCACTTTGGTAAAAGTGTGTATACACGCTGGTTCGGTTCATCAGAGTAGCGTATACATTATGAAATATGATATCTGAATTTGCAGTTGGTTCTAGTGGTTGTTGCTGTTAGGGTCCCACCCTAACCCCCTCAAACGCTCAAAATCAGAGGGTTTATTAAACATCGCCTAGTAGTAGTCTTGATTGATAGTGGAAGTACCCATAATTTCATCCATCAAAAAATCGCAGAAACAACGCATTGTTTTGTACGGGCAATCTCTAACTTCCAGGTCCAAATTGCAGATGGGGGCACAATGAAATGTAAAGGCCGCTGTGAAAATGTCAAAATTCAAATGGGGGATTATCAGTTGAAAACCCACATGTTTTCCATACACATGGGGGGATGCGACATTGTCCTAGGTGCTGAATGGCTCCGCACCCTTGGGCCAATCACAATGGATTTCTAGGAGTTATATATGATTTTTAAGCAGAACAACTCCACACATACCCTCCGTGGCCTCCAGGCGGGAGCACCCTCTGTCATCAGCTCGCATCGGATGGAAAAATTGTTAAAAAAGGGAAATCATGGAGTTGTAGCTCAATTTAATGCCATCCAGGTAGTAGAAACCAAGCCGTCGCCAATTAATCCTGAGATGCAACAGATTTTAAATAACCATCTACCGGTCTTTGACAAGCCTCAATGGCTTCCACCCTCGCGAGGGGAACATGATCACAACATCACCTTGGTTATAGGGGCCCAACCCCCAAATGTGCGCCCATACAGATATCCATTCACCCAAAAGAATGAAATAGAAAAAATCATAAAGGAACTTTTGGAAGCAGGGGTCATTCGTCCTAGCATCAATCCTTATTCATCTCCAGTTGTCATGGTGCTCAAAAAAGATGGGGAGTGGCGGATGTGTCCTTACTTCAGGGCCCTCAATAAGTTGATAGTCAAAGATAAATTTCCCATCCCGGTGGTTGATGATTTGCTGGATGAACTCAATGGGGCTCAACTTTTCACGAAGCTGGATCTTCGCTCAG
>APFE030989056.1:0-16738 GCA_000404065.3 Pinus taeda
AAGTGGGTCTACAAGAACAAGTATAAAGCTGATGGCTCACTTGACAAGCACAAAGCCAGGCTTGTGGCAAAAGGTTTTGCACAGAAGGAAGGGGTCGATTATGAGGATACTTTTGCCCCATAGTAAAATGGGCTACCATCCGGACACTCTTTGCCTTAGAAGCTCAGAATGGTTGGAAAGTCCATCAAATGGATGTAAACACTGCTTTCTTAAATGGAGATCTAAAAGAGAATGTTTTTATGTCCCATCTTGAAGGATTTGCTGTGAAAGGACATGAACATAAAGTATGCAAACTTGTGAAGTCCTTGTATGGCCTCAAACAAGCATCGTGAGCCTAGTATGAAAAACTAACTGAGCATCTTCTAAGACTCAATTTCAAACATTATGATCTTGATGATGCCACATTATTTGTCAAGAAAGTTGGCAAAACAGTTGTATATCTTGTGGTATATGTAGATGATCTTTTGATGACAGGGAACAATGAAAGCTACATTGCATCCATATAGAAGGAATTGGGGAAAAGTTTTGAAATGATTGATTTGGGCTATGTTCATTACTATCTTGGTATTGAAGTAACCCAACATCCGAAATCCATATTTCTTTCTCAAAAGAAATACATTGGAGATTTGTTGAATAGGTTTGGGATGATAGGATGCAATCCTCTTACTACTCCAATGGAACAAAACTTAAAGCTCACATCTATTGAAGGAAAAGAATTTGAGGATGCAACAAAGTATAGATAGCTTGTAGGAAGTCTCAACTACCTAACTACTACCAGACCAGACATTTTGTTTGCTGTTGGAACCCTCTCCAGGTTTATGCAAAAGCCTTGTGAGGGACATTGGTCTGCC
This sequence comes from Pinus taeda, assembly GCA_000404065.3. Classification (NCBI taxonomy): domain Eukaryota; kingdom Viridiplantae; phylum Streptophyta; class Pinopsida; order Pinales; family Pinaceae; genus Pinus; species Pinus taeda. Next base: position 852 of record APFE030989056.1, read on the forward strand.
GCAAAAAGAATTCTAAGGTGCTTGAAGGGAACTCAAGACTTTGGAATCAAGTATACACAGGTGGACAACTTCAGCTTGATTGGATACTCTGATTCGGACTTCGATGGAGACAAAGAAACTGGGGTATCAACTTCAGGATATGCTATGAGTCTTGGATTAGGAGCTGTCTCCTGAAGATCATGCAAACAATCAGTTCCAGCAGATTCCACAACAGAAGCAGAATATGTGGCAGCAGCTGAAGCAACAAAAGAAATTGTGTGGCTCAGGAAAATTCTTAAAGATTTGAAGGTAAAACAAGTACAATCAACTCCACTCGTGATTGAAAATACCTCTGCAATAAAGTTGGCCAAGTACCCAAAATTCCATGATCGAACGGAGCACATCAATACTAAATATCATATGATTCGACATCATGTTGAGGCAAAAACAATCCATCTCCGTCATTGTTCCACAAATGAGAAAATTGTAGGCATCTTCACCAAAGCACTTGGAAGAGAAAAGCTTGAACGATTCAGAATGATGCTTGGACTCACCAACATCCCTTTAGATTAAGGGGGGGAATGTTGACACCTAATCCTTGTGATTAGGTGAATTTATGTAAATAGATAAATTAGAAATATGAAGTCATTGGGAGATGAACTGAATAGTCTCTCCCTCATGTATTAATGAAGACCTACCTGATGGAATAAAACACACGAACCATTTTTTCCTTATGAAGTTACTGCCTGGCCTGACACGGGCGACGTGGTGGGTTCGACTCTACCAAACTACCATAAAATTTTACCACTGTGCACCAATGATGCTAAGCCTTTGGGGAGGAACACGTGGCATCCTCCGAGCTTGCCACATGTCTCCTCCTCTTTGGTCCTCCTCCAACCAATGAATTAATGCCAAATCAACACACCATTAACCAACTAGAATGTGCCACTTGGTGAAACCTTATTAGCCATTGACCAACCCTTTAACCTTCCTAGTCACTAGCCACATCAGCAGTACAGAATGCTAACTATGCAATGACTAGGTTTTTTTTTGCAAAATTATTCTGTTTGGCAAAGCAGACATAACGTAATATCTTCCTCATACAAGCTCCTTTTTGAGTTAAATGAGTTGTGTTGGGATTGTATCACCTAGATACATGTGTTTATTCAAGTTTGGAGTGATTCAGAGCACTTTGGTTTTTGAGCTAAATATTGATCACCTGATCATTCCTCCCCACCGGAAGCCTTTTGGACCCCAAAAGATACTATCAATTGTTCCGTAGATGAGGGTAAAACTCCCTCACCTTCTCGATTTACAACCATTTGGCCTTACAAGGATTTTGTCCCTTGAGTCTCACTCGAAGGTATTGGACATTCCTTCTCTTTGAAGTTCTAGTTCTTCTGTCAAGTATGAGATCTTGTTGAAGTTCATCAAGATATTTTGGTGAAAAATCATCTATTAATGGTATCTAAACATTCTCTTCTTGATCATCAATCAAAGGAGTCTTGAAAAATCTCAAATTATCAACATTAACAACATAGTATATTTTCATACAAGGAGGAAAATCTAGCTTAAATGCATTGTTACCAATCTTTCCAAAATTTTAAAAAGACCATAACGAATTGGATTCAACTTTTTACCTACCCTTGAAGTCTCTCTTTACTGATATATAACCAAACTTGGTTTCCAACTTGAAATTTATGATTGACATAGTGTTTTTCATGCCTTGCCTTATAGCTTCTTTGACTCTTTTCAAATTGTTCTTGCACTATGTGATGTATCAACTAAATTTTCTCAACGAACTTCCTTGCCTTATTGATGTCGCTATGACCATTGATGGAGACATCTTTCTAAAATATGAAGTCCAATGGCGAACTTGGAAAGTACCCAAAACATGCCTGAAATGGTGATGTGTTTGTGGAAGAATTCTTTGCCCTCTTGTATGCATGATGTATGTAATGCAACTGTTCATCCCACAACTGGGGATATTTGCTACAATATCCTCTCCAAATATAAATTACTATCCTTTTGACAACCTCATTTGCGGATGGAACGTTGTACTCTTCTTCAACATAGTGTCCATCACGTCCCACAAATTTGACCAAAAATTCCCAACAAATTGAGCATCTCGATCACTTACAATGGAAGTAGGAAGACGAAAATGAACCCAAATATTTTGAAATAATAGATGAGTTGTTTGTTCAGCTGTAATTTTCTTTTTACATGGCATTAGAATACACACCTTGTTGAACCTGTCTACAACTACATACAAGTAATCATGACCTTTCCTTGACAATGGAAGACCTCCTAAAAAATCCATTGAGATATTGTCCCATGGTCGCGAAGGTACTGGAAGTGGAGTGTACAATCCTAGTTTCCTATTGTTAGGCTTACTTGTTCCACACAAAGAACATCCTCTAATGAAACAAGATATATTATCAAACATGTGGGCCCAATAACAATACCTTTGGAGATTCACTACTATCTTTCCTACACCAAAATGTCCAACAATCAATGAAGTGTGTTCCTCCCTTATGATATTGTTTCTTTCTCCCTGTGGAATACATAACTTTCCCAAGCGATACAACAAACTGTTATTCACATGGTAATCTAATTCTTCAATTTGGTTTCCTTATCTCAAGCTTGCATACACATCTTGAAAGTCGTTATCATATGCAAATTGCTCAATGTAACTTTCATGTAAAACAAAATGGTGCTTGAGTATAATAGATGAATTTACAATAGGCATAAAAAGCATATCAGCTACCTTATTGTAGATTCCTTTTTTGTATTTGATAACCAAATGAAATTGTTGTAGAAAACCCATCTATCTGAAGTGTCATGATTTCTACAACTTTGAATGTGACTTTAAGTACTGCAATGGTTGGTTGTCGGTATGGATAATAGTCTCCTTCCCCATCAACTAGTGTTTCCATCTTTTAACACTTTGTACCAATGCATAAATTTCTTTGTCATAAGTGGGATAGTTAGTCACAACACCATTAAAAATTTCAGAATGAAATCAAATGGGCTTACCATGCTGCATAAGAACTGTTTCCGTGGTATAATCACTAGCATCCATTTGAATCTCAAATGGTTGTCTAAGATCTAGAATAGCTAATACTGATGTTGAATTGATCTTTTGTTTTAAAGAATCAAATTATTTCTACTATACATCTACCGAATGGAAGACTTTCTTGGCACTAGTCAATGCATGTACTAGTGCTGCAATGGAAGAAAAATTAGCAATAAATTTCCTCCAATATTGTGTTGCCCCAAGAAAGCTTCTTAACTCTATAACTATATTGGGCATGGGCCAATTCACAATGACCTCAACCTTAGAGGGGCTTATATTCAGCTCACCTACTCAAACAATGTGTGCCAAATAAACTAAAAAATTCTTCCAAATTCACACTTTGACATTTTTAAAAACAATTGTTCTTTTCTCAAGACATCAAGTACTTTGTTCACATGCATGACATGTTCATCTCTGGATTTTCTGAATATGAGAATATCATCTATGTAAAGGATCAAAAAATTATCTAGAAATGGTCTCAATACATCATTCATAACTCTCATGAAATTAGTTGGAGCATTTGTAAGATCGAAAGGCATAACAAGCCACTCAAACAATCCTTGTTTAGTTTTAAATGTGGTTTTCTAATTGTCCTCTTCCGCTATTCTAACTTGATGATAACCACTTCGTAAGTCTAACTTAGTGAAATACTTTGCATACCTCAATTGATCAAGAAAATCATCAATTCTTGGTAGTGGATAATGATTCTTTATCATTATTTTATTCAGTGCACAAAAATCTACACACATGCACTAAGTCCTATCCTTCTTTCGCACCGAAACAATGGGTGAACCACATGGAAAAGTAGATGGGCGTATGATGCCTTCTTTCAGAAATTCTTGAATTTAATTCTTGATTTCCATGCTCTCCATGATCAACATGTGATACATGCCAATGTTTGGAAGTGGAACAACCTGTTGCAGTTCTATCTCATGTTGAATTACCCTCTTGGGAGGTAACCCCTTTGATTCCTGAAACATCTCGCAATGCTTGCTTACCACATCAAATAAATCAGATTTTAGCTTATCATCACAACCTTCAAAAGATTTGTAATCAATATCATTCTTTTTCTTGATCATGAGAAGCACAAACATTTTACTTTCATTTACTAGTCTCTTCATCTGCCATGCGTTAACCAAAGAAATGTTTAACTTTTTACAATGGGCCCTCAAAATATATTCCAATCCATCCTTGAGAAACTGGTATTTGTTCTCATGGCGATAAAATACCACTTTCCTATCATACGAATATGGGCTCCCCAGAATGATTCTTGAGATGTCAAGTGGAACTACATCTAACTCAACTTCATCAATGAACTTTTCAATAATGGAAAACATCAATAAGCATTTCCTTGTAACCTGTAAATTTCCATTATTGACTATCCAACCCAAGAGATATGGCTTATGATGAGGTGCAATTTGAAGGTTAAGCTTTGTGACCAAGTGTTCTGAAATTAAGTTTGATTGTGACCCACTATCATATAATGCATCATCTTTGTATGTTTTGAAATTACCCTTACATGGAACAACTCGATCATTGATTCTTCATTTGGAGTGTTGATGTGACTATGTGAGGAACCAGTGCTAGCTATACCTTCTTTTCCTTTTGTGACCATGGCTGAAATCTTGGACTCATCACTAGAATCGGATCTAAAATCGTGTTGTGTGGTAGCAGTCGTCTTTTGTTTCTACTTATTGTTTGGTTTCTTAGGCCTTAGTTTGGGATGTAATTTCCAACAGTGGGTGTCATCATGCCCCACTTTGGAATAATGTTTGCATATAGTTTTCTCCCCTTATTTCTTTGCACTTGCATTCTTCTTTCCTTTCCATTTTCCACCCTTCTCTTTCTCCTTACCCTTGAATGGCTTCTTCTTACTACCCTCTTCCTCAATGTTCTTTCCTCTTGCTTTAAGGTGTGTGGCTTGCACACATACCTCAACTAAATTTCATGGATTGAACATAAGCATAGTGTGTTTTCAAAAGGAATGTAAACCCCCAATATATTTCAAGAGAGTATTTTTGGAACTCAAGTTTACTCCTAACAACAAAGCCCTTTTCCTAAACTCTTGGGTATAGTCTTAAACTGTTTGGCCCTTGAGTTGCCTAGAATTTTGCCAAGTGATAATGGCTTTTTGCATATAGGCTAAACGATAAATTTTTCATTTAATTGAAGAAACAAATTCAACCCAAGAAATGGATATCTTACCATGAGTTCGCATTTCCTCTTGAGTCTTTTCTTCCCACCAAACTAGTGTTGCTCCTTCTAGCCTCAACGAAGCCAACTGGACCTTTATGTCATCTTCTTGAAGGTCCTGAATTCTGCAATAAACCTTCAATTTTCAAATCCAATTGTTTAACTTTTTTGCATTACCTCATTATTGTACATGGGAAGTTCGAACTTAATGTCCAATTTGAGTATGGGAGTTTTTTTTTTTGGGGTTTTGAATGAGTATGAACATTTTTTGTGGTGGAAGTGGAAGATGATGATGTTTGAGATGATGAGGAAGATGATTAAGATGGTGGAAATGGAGGAGGTTTTCCTCCTTTACCCTTTGAATCCTTCTTTTCATATATTTTATCTTTTGAGCTTCCCTCTCCATGTGTGGACTTAAAACTCTCTCCAACCATTCTAGTATTCCTCCCTTCATAGAGGACTCTAACCATGTCATTTAAGTCATAGAAACATTTCTTGAATGCATTCTCTTCTGAAAGACCTTTAGTCCATGTTGCTCTAGACATGATGCCTTTTGATTCAAGATCAACTTCTGGTGCTGCTTATACCTCCTCAATCTCAATTGAAGGTAAACCATGAGGTGCTTCAAGTGTAGCTGCAATTAAAACTTTGGGTGGTGATTGTAGCCTTGTGGCTCTCCTTCTTCTGGGCATTACCTCAGGATTTGCAACCAATAGTTTCCCTTCTCCTCTCGGTAACTTTAACCTTGTAAGCATGACAAATTTGCAACCATTAAAACCCTGCTTGAACAAAACTCAAGAAATCAAGCAAATAACCTTTTCTCTTATATCAAATTGATCTATTGTTGAATGTTAGTTTTTCTGTGATAATTTCAACTTCAAAATTAAAAACAATCTCTTATCATTTGCTTCATGTGCATAGGTTTCCTTTATGGTGTTTGTGAATGAACGCATAAATTTTGTCAAGTTTTATGTTAAATTCATGAGAAAAATAGCATGAAAGTAAAGTGTTGAACAACAACAAACAAATGTACAATAAATGATCAAAATGAACACGTAACATAGTGTTTTGATAAAGGAATTCAACCCTCCTAGGCTACATCTCCTTGGTCCAGCTTCCATGGCTTAGGCCTCTGTACTAGATCAAAATGGTTAAAAGTATTGTTTGCAATGCTCTACTACTCCGTAAACCTACTTCAATGTGCTCAAAACATCAAAATCATCTGGGAATGACTTTTTTTGATTCCAAATTGATCGAGAATTGCAAACTTTATGGCCAAAATATTTTCTCCTAGGAATTCTCCACTAAAACTGGAGAAACTCCAGTTAACTCCGCTAAATCTAGAGTTAGCGCAGAATCTAAGGGACCGCCAAAAATGCCGCCAACTGAACCCAACATTAATTAAATGATAAGCACAATTTAATTAGTTATTAACCCCACTTAGTGCTAACCATGTGCAGTTATGGTTAGTCATTAGCCGACGGTTAAGTGGTAGTGGTCACATGGGAGATTACCAAGCGGTTAAGCTAATGGTTATGGTTTGCGATGGCTGTCGGTTATTTCGTAGTGGCCACATGGGAGGGGGCTAGCCTTCTCCTCCCCCAACCGTAAATTGTTTAAATTTTAAATAGAAGTTATGACCATTGAATGTTAAGAACCATTGGTGTGGTAGAAGGGTAAGATGTTGGATCTGTGCGGGTGAGGTCGCGGGTTCGACTACACTGACTTGTCATAAAATTTTACCAATGCACACCAATGATGTTCGACCTTTGGGGAGGGACACGTGGCAGCCTCCGAGCTTGCCACATGTCTCCTCCTCTTTGGTCCTCTTGCAATCAATGAATTAACTGCATCTCACCACACCACTAACAAACCAAAATGCGCCACTTGGTGAAACATTTCTCACCATTGATCAACCCTTTGATCTACCCAGTCACTTGCCATGTGAGTAGTAAAGACTCCTGACTATGCAGTGAGCTTGCCACATGTATCCTCCTCTTTGGTCCTCTTGCAATCAATGAATTAACTGCATCTCACCACACCACTAACAAACCAGAATGCGCCACTTGGTGAAACCTTTCTCACCATTGATCAACCCTTTGATCTACCCAGTCACTTGCCATGTGAGTAGTAAAGACTCCTGACTATGCAGTGACTATACTTTTTTTTCAAAATTATTTTGTTTGGAAAAACCGACAAAACATAATATTTTCCTCATACGAGCTTCGTTTTGAGTGAAACAAGTTGTGTTGGGATCCTATCGCCAAGAGGGACATGGTATTTTATGGTTTGAGTGATTTTGAGAACTTTTATTTTTGATATAAATACTAATCACTTGATCAATGTTGTGGAGAGTGTGTCATGTCAACGTGTAATTTGTGGGTTGAACCTGATTTGGTTAATGGTGCACTTGCATATATTGAAACTATTTTCTTTGTGCCTGGTTCAATGCCGCCACAACTTCCACAATTTGTTACAGTCATGTTTGAAAGTATTGTGGTGTTCCATTTTATAGTGATTATCCAATTCTTGTACTGATTTTGCTTGCTGCCAGGGGGAATATGAGACAAAATCCTTTGAAAATGGCATGGGTGTTGACAATAAACAAATCACAAGGGATGACTTTGCAACGAGCTACCGTATATATTGAAGGCAGATAGAGGTAGGGTTTGACCGCCTTTTTCTTTCAAGTATATGCAAAAATGCGAGATAGTACATATGTTACAATTAGAAAGAAAGAGAAGGAACGATTAAAATCAATATCATTTTTGGGTTATTTATCTTCAATACAATTTACTTTTCATGATTTGTTTTTTTGTATTTGTTCTGCTTGCTTGCAATTATTTGTATGCATGTGTTTAAGAAAAATTACGGTTACTTTTTTCAGTTGTTATTACTTTTTGCAATTTTTTGTATGCACCTTCATAAGTTCTTTGTTTTGTTTATTGTTGATTTCAATACAATTGTTGATTAGCCATGTAAGAAAATTGAATGTTTTGGAGCAATTGTTGTTTCATTGCTTGAATTGTATTTGTTTCTACTTTTTTCTATCCTTGTTTTCAATCTTGTTACATTTATGTTTGAATATGAAATAAAGAAAATCATAAACCAATAGTTTTGTTTCTATTAATTTGTTTTACTTGAATGTGCTAATTTTAATTCTATGTTTTTGTGAAGGATTCATATATATGGAGAACAATGATGGTTTTTATTATGTCAAAGAGATTAAATTTATTAAAGAAACAACTAGTTTTGTTACCTTATTCACGCATGCCTTGATAGAAGACATGGCTACCATCCTGATTTTTTTGATTAGAATATATGTGTTTTGAGTAGAATGAAATCAAATGTTGAAACTTTATATTATTTGTAGCAAAGAGAATTAACAAGGAAAAGAAGAAGGGATTGGCTTGAAAGCGTGAAGTATCGTGATCATTTTTCTATTGATTTAAATTGGTGTTCCTTATGTCGTCGCTCTAACTGTGTTTGAGAAGAGGCTGGTATCAAATAATTGTGTTGTAGTGGAGTGTTGAAACTTGGATTTTCTTATGGAATGTGTTATTGTTATTATTATTTCTAAAATATATTTCATTGAAAATGTGTTTTCTTATTTCTTTCAACTTGACTAAACTTTACGTTCTTTTCATTGGTCATGTAATCTTTGAAATTCTTTGTCATTTTTTTTTGCATTGACATCGAGATTGTCAGAATGGCCATTTCTTAGATATCATCAATGCTTGTTAGCAATTCACAACGGTTGTTGATCATGTGGAAATTTATTTTCTCTTCAATACCTTAACTTTTTCCTATTCTTATACTATTTGTATTTATATTAGTTTTTTGTTTCTAAGATTATTTTCCTGTAATTGTATAAAAAATTTAAGTTTTTAAATTATTATATATATATATATATATACATATAATTTTTTATTATATAATCAATAATTTTTTATTATATAATATATTGTGAATTAATAATATTTTTCATATTAACACATAGTATTATTATTAATAGTGTCAATTAGTAACATTTCGTTATTCTTTTATTTTTATTATATTTTTAATTTATTTATGTTTGTGTTTATTATTATTTTTATATTTTTTATGTGTTCTTATTATTAATTTAATTTTTATTGATTAATTTATATTTATTGATTAATATCTAATAGTATTATATATTATTATACACTTATTCTAATTTATCAACCATATTTATATTAATATAAATACAGTGATGTTAGTTTATTTTTATTTAAATTATATTTTATTTATTATATTTATATTAATAAACAAATAAAATATAAATTATAATTATTAACTGTTAATTAAATTATTATTATTACTGTATTTAGATAGAATTAGTTATATAAAATGAAATGAAAAAATTTAAAAACTTAAAACAAAACTTAAAATTTTAATAAAACAATATTGTAAAAAAATTAACATTTCATAATTACAATTTTAAACGTAACATTTCTAAAAGAGTTTACTTAATTTATTAGGGCACAAAAAACTTGAATAAAGAAACATTTATATATTAAAAGTACAAAAAACTAAAATTCAAAAATAGAATTGATTGACCAAGAGACAGACAAAAACTTCAAATATTCCCAAAATATCTGTCCGTGAGAATTCCGAGTTCCGAATTCCAACTACGTAATTCCCCTCTCAGAGGTCCAAATTTTAACCATGATTCAACCAACTGCATGATTCCGCCTACTGCATCGAAGGTTTGCCAAAATTTCAAGACACGTTTTCAACAAAGAAAAAACGATTTCGACGGAGAATTCGTTTCAGTGGCCTTCCTGCAATATTCACTTACGAGATAGCCACGGAGAGAATGGAAAAGGAGGATTGGGCACAGATTATCAAAAGGACTTTGAAGCCACTGAGAGTTTCGCTGGACGAGATTTTCCAGGCGAAAGTCTCCGATTTCGGTTGTGGAAAATGAAATCCATATGGACTGAGAACGTGGACTGAGAGCGAAAGTCTCCGATTTCAGTGTGTTAATCCCACGAAAATCCCCAAAGTTCCCTCCTTCCGCTAATCCATATGAACTCAGAAGCTGGAAAATGTCAGTGTGTTAATGCCTCAGAATATGAACTCAGAAGCTGGAAAATGTCAGTGTGTTAAAGCGTCAGAATATGGCCAGCATTAATACACTAACATTATCCAGCCTCTGAATCCCTCAAAATAGAAATAAACCGCGAATATAAAACAACGGGAGAATATAAGCATGCAATCCGATTAAGTGGTTGGATTGGAAAGCTAGATATTAAATTGCTCTTGATGTATTATTCATCTCCACGTTAAGCGTCAGAACGTTCTGTCAGGCGAGAATTTGAAGGCGAAAGTCTCCGTTCTGGAAAATGAAATCCATATGAACTCAGAAGCTGGAAAATGTCAATGTGTTAATGCCTCTGAATATGCCCAACATTAATACACTGACATTATCCAGCCTCTGAATCCCTCAGAATATGCCCGACGTTCCCTCCTTCAGCTAATCCATAGGAATTCAGAAGCTGGAAAATGTAAATGTGTTAATGCCTCTGAATATGCCGAACATTAATACATTGACATGATCCAGCCTCTGAATGCCTCAGAATATGCCCAACGTTCCCTCCTTCCGCTCTCTGCTCTCAATCTGGCCCAACCTTATATTTGAAGTATGGAATCCACCTCCATGCATAGAGGCGGTACGGACATGCATAGTGGTATCAATATCTCTGAGAAGTAGTTGATATGCATCTGGTGCTTGCATGTGGTGCCTGGTATGGGCGCGATACATGAATTTGTTTGCTTATTTGGCAGTTCTTTATTGGCGAAACATTAAGATTATTCACGACTTGCCATCTATTAGTCATTCCACCAATAAAAACACGTTAATCACTGGCCCATCCGCAGTCTTTTACGGATCCAGTTGGGCCATATTCTTCTCCACAGGGTAGGCTCCATCATACCTATATCCTAAATGCTAAATGTAGGAAAGTGAAAATATTTTTGAAATCGAAAATTTTAAGAAAACTCAACTTAACCAATAGATAAACCAGAGAATTGTGTAACTTTTTATGGTTTTTGTAACTAAACTTAACCCATAGATAACGGAGAGAACTGTGATAGATAACGGGGAGAACTGTGGAACATTTTTCTGCTTTTATAACTAATTTAAGCAATAGATAACTGAGAAAACCGTGTTACTTTTTTTTATGGTTTTTAATTTTGATAAAAAACTGAGAGAACTGTGTAATATTTTTATGGCTTTTATAGCTAATCTTAAGCAATAGATAACTGAGAGAACTGTGCAACATTTTTATGGTTTTTAATTTTTTATAAAGTTTATTATTTAATATTACTCAAATTAATAATAATAAATCTTTTTTCTGCATTTTTTTCATTTATTTTATAATATTTTTATATTTGAAATTTTTATGTGTATGGTTAATAATTTATAATAATAATGTGATTGTATTATGAGATTTTATAAAAATAAAAATTTATAATAAATTTATTATTTTTATTTTATTTTATATATAATATTGATATTAGATAATTAGATATATAGACTATTATAGTTTATTTTTATACAAATTATATTATTATATTGATATGCATGTTTATTTCAAAATAAATCAATTATCAATAATTATTAGGTGGATGGTAAAGAGTTAATGTTTGAAATATTGATAATAGTATTTATAAACTAAAGGTAATGATTTTTAATATCATATTGAGCATGTCTTATAGATAAGTCATGGTTTTAGCTCATGGTATCATAAAAGAACTATTTACACCCTAAGAATTTACTTGGTAAAGTGGGGGTGAATCTATATTGTTAAGAATATTGTTACATGTTCTTTAAAATGTATATATATTTAACACAAATAGTAATTATTTTAATAATAAATAATAATAATAATTAAAAATAACCTTGAATGGGGTGATGACTGTGAGGTTGAAAGAGGAGAGGGGTAAGACAAGGGTGAGTTGGCACCATTCCTCCTAGGTAATGGGTCGGGGACATGGCAACTTGTCCCTAACAAGTTTAAATGCTAAATGTAGTGGCAATAAAAATGCACCCATCTACACATATGAAATGACATTGGGAGATGGTTGGTGAGATGGTTGAAGCTTTCGAGCATGCATAGTGCAGGAAGTACATTTAGATCTAATCATGGCAAATCACTCCTCGGCATCTACAAATTTTAATTAGCTGGGTGAAGGGTATGAGTGGCTAAGTGAACAAATTCATATAGTGGTAAATCATCAATATGAGTGGCCTTGTAAATCATCAATATGAGTGGCCTTGAGTGGTGAGAAGTGTAGAAGGTTTGTGCAATGAAGGCGAGCATTATATCTAGTCGAGTGCAACCCATGGAGTAGGCGTATTGGGAGCAGGATCCCCCAAAGGGCAGTTTTGGGGCTAAAAGTCCATATTTTGGTCAAATTTTGTAAGAAACTTGTAAAACTCCGCAATTTGTGGTCATAAAGTGCGTAGTTGTTATAAGTCATAAAGGGTTGTCCACCCTTAGTTTTGTAAAGTAAAGTTGGTTATAAGAAATCTACCCATGGTCCGCGGACCATGGGATTTTATAAAAAGAACTAAGCTCCAATTAGTTTTGGAGACACAAGATAAGAGAGTCAGAGCTTTGAAGTAGAAGTCTAAGTTTTGGGTCGTAGCATAGGCAGAGGCTCTCCAGCTGAGTTCGCAGAGGCCTAGGGTGGAAGTCCGCAGCTAAGTGCGCAGACCCCTGCAGCTATGTGCGCAGAGTGGATAGTCTGTAATCACTTGGAAGACATCAACAAAGAGAGTTATTCTACAATTTCTATGTCTTTGTTCTGATTGATGCATCTTGTCATTTTATGTATGAATTTCCTTTATAATGCTTATATGGTGCGCGAATGTGTATAATTATGTTGGATCACTAAACGCATATAAGAATATATGTTTACATGCTGCTAACTGTGAGTATCTAATAAGACAAGTAAGATTCTTAAAATAACTTGACAATCTGTGCAATACGATGCCTTAGCAGCACGAAAGTATCTAAATCAAAGGATAGGGCTACGCGAAGGTCAGCCATACCCTTTCGTGTAGGTATTGAAGGACAGAATAGAGGGCTCGCCATATAGTGTAGTGGCCTCCGCGAAGGTAGGAATAGAAGGAATAAAACGACATCCTGACCATCTCACGGTGTGGAAACTTGGTTCTAGCATCCTCACATACTGCTTCGGGAGAGACTTTTGTCCACACTTCGCGGGCTGATGCTGAAAGCGCCAGCAGTGTAGGGATTTGTTTCGCTAATTAATGTTGAACATGGGTCAGGACCACTCAAGCTAACAAATGGTATCGTTGTTGGGACTAGAATCTGCGTAAGAGATGTGTGATGTCATATCACTAGAATCTGACTAAGAAAGAGATTGGAGACTGGTTTGATAGGAAGCTCCACGAATTCGTGGTGCAGGAAAATAGAAACCTGCTATTGAAAAAGGAATAGTGGCTGGATAGGTAACTATATACAAAGAACCACGATATCTTTTTATGTTCCTTTCCGATTGAGCTATACGAGTGGATCACGAAGCTAGCAGATAGCCAAGGAAGGTGGAAACTTGACAGTCCTATTGTGTGGACCCCAGAGCTAGTGCGAAGGTTGGAAGCATCAGAGGATAAGATCGCCTGCACTGTCAATCATTATCTCGATCGCGACATAGCAGGATTTGTAACTGAATTTGCGGATGACACCTTAGTTAGGTACAGTGAGGCGGAGCAATGTTTTTTCAAAGGACCGCGAGGTAAGTACGTGAAATCTTTGAATACCTGGATTAAAATGTTATTGTGCGAAAAAAGGGTTATGCAGCTACCTTGATGTTTGGGGCTACACGAAGCAGAAAATCTTAAAGAAACGAAGGAAAAAAAGGGTCTTAAATATAATATGTATTTCACCTCTACAAGGTGACGAAGAGGGAATAATGCAGGTTTCTCTGCGAAGTGCTATTTAGTTAATAAGGCAAGGATTCCCACGAATACCACCTCCACCCACACCACCTCCATCTTCACCACCATCGCCTACGACTTCACTCGTAGCACCTCCACCTCCATCGTAGATCAATATGGAAATTCAGTGAAGTTTCCCTTGTTCAAAGGCTTAGGGAATGAGAACCCAAACCAATTCTGGTTCATTGTAAAAGTTTTATGGTAAGCTCGGGGCGTTACATATGACAACATGAAGAAGGTGACATTGGCTAGTGCTCTGCAAGATCGCGTGGTAACTTCGTATATCAAGTACACTAATGATAACTCGAATGCTGGAGTGGCAGACATCGAGACAACACTAAATAGAGAATTCAGTAGGCCTAAATATGAAGCAAGTCGATTGTAGGGTTCAAAGAAATGGTGATGCAACCAGGCGAGACACCTTGCGAACTCAATCAAATGTTGATGTGTACAATCTGCGAAGTTAACATGAACCTAATAGACAGACAACATTGCAAGTGGTTTGTGGCTTCACTCTTACGACACTTAAGGGTTGCGTTGTCACAATAGAAGATAACAACTTAAGTAGAGGCCTTGGAGATTGCAATGAGGCTACATGAAATACAAATGCAGGATCCAAATCTGGGGGTTCTGTAGATCCATGCGCAGTTGGAAAATATTTTCCTTGAGATGCAAAACTTGAAACAGGATAGAATAGTCCAACCATTGGTGCATTAAGAGGTCTGGTGTCTTAAATGCAAGAGTCATGGGCATGACAAAGACCATTGCCCGGTCTTTGCAAACTATCTGGTAGGAGGACGGTTGATTCCTTTGAGGCCAGACACTCAAGCAGGACCAAGCATGGGGCCTCCATTGTGGTGTGCTATATGTCAGTTAGTAGGAAAACATGCCATAGATAACTGTCATTTGTTGTAGAATTTTGTATAGACACCACAACAATTGTTCTGCGTTTTTTGTAGATCGGTAGGGAATGATGAGTGCAACTTCAGAAGCTATGAGTTGATGATGGATAAAAATCCCACCTATAGGGTTTAGGCCAAAACGCAGCCCCCTAACTAGAGTGTGGGGATGGTTCAAACAGGATTTTAAGGGCGCATACAAGGTCAAGGCGGAGGAGGACCTAGCAGAGGTCGGAGATAGTTGATTTAATACAATTGTGGAGGACCAAGACATTATGCCCATGATTGTACTAACCTAACACGTCCATCATGCAAGTATTTCACATTGTTTGATCATGAAATGGAAGACTTTCCTATGCTGATAGCAAGAATACGTGACAAGGGGGCACTACCACCACAGCCTACTCAGAACCTGTGGATGTTGAGGTATGATCCGTGCGAAGAGGACCCAGATGTTAATATAGTGCTCTGAAGTGGAGTCGCAACAAGAGATGACAAGGGGAAACAACCCAAAGACAATACATGGGTGCGGAAAGCTCCAGGGAAGGAGGCTGAGTTTGATTTGGAGCGCGCACGAGAAATCTTCATGGAAACGAAGAAGAGCTTCGTTGAGGTTTTCACCTCAAGAAGAAAGGCTAAGCCTAATCAAGAGATGGAACCTTCTATGCTTACAACTTTTCTGGACACCTGTATGAAGTTACTACGCGATAGCAAGGCTATGAAGGGGCTACAAGAGCTTATAAATAGA
>APFE030989059.1:8902-20307 GCA_000404065.3 Pinus taeda
CTCACAGGAGAACACATCAATCCTGCTACAACCGCCATGGAGAACACATCAATCCAGGCGTCACAGGAGAACACATCAATCCTGCTACAATCGCCATGCAGAACACATCAATCTAGGCCGCCATGGAGAACACATCAATCCAGGCCTCACAGAACACATCAATCCTGCTACAGCCGCCATGGAGAACACATCAATCCAGGCCTCACAGGAAAACTAATCATCCTGCTACACAGGAGAGCAAATCATCCTGTTCCACAAGAGAGCGAATCATCTTGTCCCACAAGAGAGCGAATCATCTTGTTCCAGTGCACACCACCAAGGGAGGGTGAGTCATCCTGTGGTCGTATGTTGCTCCAGTAACAACCGCAAGCCCTCAGAGCTCCCAAAGCTCAATGTATACAACATGCAAGACCCTTGTACAAGGGTTTCTCGACGACTCCAAATCGTTTGGGAAAATCACAGATTAGATCTTTCCTCGGGGCTTTGACAAGGTGTATCTGCTAGAGCAATCGACGAATACAGGATTCCTCAATAATCGAATCCCACCTCTGGTTGTTACAGAGAATCACAGCGGTATGTGTTCAAACAACTCACTGGAGAGCTTCCCCAACCAGGCAGCTTCATACAAATTCATACTCGTTGATATGTATCCGGTCTCGACGATGCTTATGGAAACCGACTTCTGCTTCCTACTCATCCATTATATCAAAGCAGAATCCAAAGAGAAACAGCACTAAAAGTGCTCCAGTGATCCTCCACACTACCTGCCTAATCAACATTCGAATAATCATGTAGTTTCATATTTCTGGCACTATATCTCAATCCATGAGAGATTGTGTCCTGAAGACATCTCAGAAGATTCTTGGCACCAATCTAGTGAGGCTCAACCAAATATGAGCTCACAATGCTAACTGCAAAACATATGTTCGGACGAAGGTTCACCAAGAACATCAACACGAATGAGTTTTTGAAACTCAGAGGCATTTCCCAAATCTGGTCCGACATCACTACCATCTAACTTCTGGCTTGCAGTCCACCATACCAAATCTTTTCAGAATCTTCACCACATATTTTCCTTGAGATAGGAAAATTTCCCTTGGCTTTTGCCACACTTTAAGTCCTTGGTTCTTCATTTCAAATTCAAAAGCCAACTCCCTCTTACATTTGTGAATGAGAGGGTATGCACCTGTTAGAAAGAGGTCATCCACATACAACACCAGTATGAGAGGCTTGTTATCTTCAACCTTAAAGTAAAGGTTAGGATCGACTTCACTCCTAGTGAATCCCAGCTTCATCTAGTAGCTATCGATCTTCTCATACCATGCTGGGGATGCTTGCTTCAGCCCATAGAGAGCCTTCTTCAACCTGCATACATGAGATTTTCAATCATAAATCTCAAATTCTTTGGGTTGCTCCACATAGACCTCTTCTTAGATCGAACCATGCAAGAACGCGGTCTTGACATCCATCTGATGTAGGTTCCATCCTTGTGAAGCCACAAGGGCTATGATCAAGCGGATGGTCGTATATCTGGCAACAAGTGCAAATATCACATCATAGTCTATACCTTCCTTCTGGGAGAAACCACGAGCAAAAAAATGAGCCTTATACTATTCCGTACATCCATCTGCTGTAGATTTATCTTGTAAAGCCATTTTGAAGTAACAATTGTCTTGTCCTGGGGTCTGGGAACTACTTCCCAGACATCATTCTCCATAATGGTCATAGCATCCTTCCATACTTGATGCTTGACAGCATCTGAGTATGATGAAGGCTCATTTTGTATGATAGTGCTCATACTGGTCAGGTATCCCTGATACCTATTGGGTTTCTTATTTTCACGGAAGGTTCCTTGGGGTGCAACATGTCTTTCAGCATCAAGTATCCCCCTAAGCCATGAAGGCCTCTTCTTAGAAGAGGAAGGCTCAGGTGGATAAATAGGATCCATGGGTTCCTCCACATCAGGCATTGTTACATCATCTACCCATAGAGACAGCTTCCACAATCGTACGGTTCTTCCTTTCCGCCACACCATTCTGCTCAGGAGTATGTGGTGTAGTAGTCTCCCTTTGAATGCCAGCCTCAGATATGCTTGAGTGAACCAACTGTAATATGTCGGAGGTCTTGCTTTAACTTGAGGGGAATGGTCCCCTTTTGAGCTTTCCTTCGGCACATCCTAGACATACACCTTCTTTCTCTACTCGGAATTCGAGCATCCCTGTCACCATTTGTCTTACACCGAGTAGAGCATTATAATGAAGGGGGGCAAACCTCTGATGCCAAAGTTCAGACTGAAGAGATGTGTCATAAGACATGATACCTAATGGACTTCCATCAACCTGATATAATGAATCAACACAAAACCCAAGAGTAAAGGCATCTTTAACATTATTTTTCAATACACATACCTTGCCATCGCTAAAGGTTACCTTGTAGCCTTTTTCTTCCATTGCCGAGATGGACACCAGGTTCTTTCGGAGGTCAGGTGCATTTAATACATCCTGGAATTTCAAGCCTTCTTGAATGCTTGTCCTCTTCCTTGATTCCCAACTCTCCTCTTACCTTGCTATTGAATTTGTCATTCCTTTGATTGCCATCAGAGGGATTTTGATCATCGTCCCGGTGTGAGTCCTTTCTATCAGGGCACTCCCTTACATAGTGACCTGCTTTATCGCAGATGTAACATCATCCTTTTCTTCCACCCTTAGGCCCAGCCTTTCTTTTCGATTTCGATCCGGAATGATTTATTTTCTTCACATGAGAAGAAAAGGCAAGAGGAGGACCTTTAGGCATGGGCATTTCTTGCTCTTCTACCCTTGTTTCTTCTTGAATGCATCTAGCCATTAATTCCTTGAAACCAGGAATTACATGATTGTTCAGAAGAGTAGTCCTGAACACGTACATTCGGATGGTAATCCTCCAAGAGTCGTGAGTGCCATTTCCCTATCAGCAATAGTCTCCCCAATAGATAGGAGATCGTTCTTGATCTCGTTGATTCTTAAGAAGTATGCTTGCATACTCTTATCTTTACCCTTCTTGATTTCCCTCAGCTTATTGCTGAGAAACAAAACTTGATTTGCATCATTAACTTTAAATATTCTCACTAGTCTATCGTAGATTTCCTTGGAGGTGCCCAATTCAGAGATGTAGGCCACCAAGTGCTTGTCGATAGAGTCCCGGATGATCTTCTTTGTTTAGACTTCTCCGTTTTTCCATTTGTTCCAGGCAGCAGCGGATACATTTGATGGAGGCTCAACAATATTGCCTCTTACATGGTCTAGCACTCCTTGATCTTCTAAGGTTAGATTGATAGACATCTTCCATCCATGATAGTCAGCTTTCTCACAGAGCTTGTCTTCAGAAGGAAAGAGTGTTGAGGACCCCATAGTTCTTTTAGGATAGCCTTGCCAATCTTCTCTTCGGTGATTGCTCTTGCTCTTGCTCGGGCTTTGTTTTCACCTCAGCTCTGATTCCATGTTAAGTTATGGTATGTTCTATGCATACAACAATTTACTTCTTTTTCTTATTATATTCCACAGATTAGCAATCACATGTATATAAAGTGCAGATAGAACATTAAACGATCGATAGAAAACAAGCCAAGACAAGAGACACAAGATGTGGCAGCTAGCTAGGGACAAACCCCACAATGTGTGGGGAAACCCTTTGATCAAATCTTCTTTTATCTTTAATAATTCAGCAGAGAGAAATAGTACAATAAATCTAATTTATATCAACAATAGCAAACCCTAGATCAGCAACATCAGCGTTAGCAGCTTCATCATCAAACTAGGGCAAGCGATATCTCACAAACTGACCGTCGGATCGGCATGATTCCACCACCAAAAGTTGTGGCTTCCAGAGCTACAGTGCAGTTTAGATGAGGAGATCTTCTAGTCCATGTAGGTCAAAATTTACTTCTGCAATTGCAGCTTTAGTTTCAGCAACTTCCTTTAAACTAGGGCAGTCGATATCTTTCAAACTGTCTGTCGGATTGACTGGATTCCACCACCAAAAGTTGCAGCTTTCAGAGGAGATCCAGATGGACGTACAACGCAGTTCTAAGTAGGAGATTTGATGGTCAACGCTCGTCAAAATTTGGATTTGTAGTTGTAGCTTCAGGTTCAACAGCGTCCAGCTTCACATGTGTGAGAGAGAGACCCTTTTCTGTGCAGTAGAGAAGAGACTCTTTTTTGCGCAGTAGAGAGAGAGAGATGTGATGAGATGAGTGAGTCCAAATGAGGAAAAATCCTCCTGTATTTATACACAATGGTGGTGTTTGAATAGATGCGATTGTTGGGTTTCTGAGCTTACATGAGTTGTAGGTCGGTTTGATAATAATTCCATAATCAAAATAAATTCATATCTCCATGAATATTTATCGGAATCGGATGATCTTTATATCAATCCTACACCTCTTGACGAGAGGAATCTAATAAAAATATTATTAGTCATGAATAAGATGACCCACATGAAGTTTTGCCCTGGTTGCCAATTTTAACATAGTGCAAACAAATGACAAAAATGTTTGGTAGAGGGATGTTGGGTCAAAGGAGTTGATCAATTTGGATAAGTTTTCCTTGTAGCTTGTTGGAGCCAGTTGAGCACATTAGTACAAAAAACATGCTAAGGTACAACATGTCTAAATGGGACAAAAATGCAGCATGGTAAAGCATGGATAGCTGCAAGCATGGTGATGTATGGAGCAGTAATGAAGCTTGATGGAGCAAGCAAATAGGTCAGTAGTATGGCAACCATGGAATGGTAATATCACTAACAATGGGACAACAATATAGGACAACAGTGGCAGCATGAGGTCCAACAATGTGATGATGAGTGCAACATGGTGCAACACGGTGAGGTGCAACATGATGATGAGATGCAACACAATGATAGGTGAAGGAGTCACCTTAGAGAATCAGTTGAAGCAACATGCTTCAACTGATCTCATGTAGAGATGATCTATTCTCTCTCTCTCTCTCCTTCTGCTGAACTATTGAAGACATATAAGAAGAGTTGATCAAGGATTTCCGCACATTGGGGTTTGTCCTTGGCTAGAGCCACATTCTGTTGTAGGAATTTACAGGGTAAGTTCCTCAGACAGAACACCAAAGGACACCGCTCACAAACAGATCACATATCAATACACCAGTATTGTTGACGTGGTTAAAACCCTCAAAGAGGGAAACAGTCCATAGCCTAAGCCAACGCGGCCACTTCAGGCAATTTATTAATACAAGAATGAAAATTTACATAAGCTTCTCTCATGAACGTTTACCCTACAAATCACCCTCCATGCTCTTTAAATAGATATCATGGACCAATCGGGTGTTAAGCCACAGATCAAGTGTCGGTAATACTGAGGAGAGAATGAACCGTCGGATCACTACATATCGTGACCGTCAGATTGTAAGTTATAAAAGTACATAGTAAAGAAACACACTTTACCTAACTCTACACTAGACGAAGTTATACTTAACTATTTCCTATGTGTTGGAATATCCTAACATCCCCCCTTAAGAACAACTTGGGATAGGATTGAAGGATGTATAAATATGACACAATAGGAGAAGGAAGGAGGCACTAGAGCCTATCCCCTCTTAGTGACAACTTCCTGAACTCCAACCATAAGTTGAAGTTTAGTAAACTTCGCCTCTGTGAGAGCCTTTGTAAAGATGTCTGCAACTTGATCATTTGTTGAACAATATTGCACTTCAAGAACATGGTCATGAATGAGCTTTTTGATGAAGTGCATGTGCAATTCGATGTGTTTGCTGCGCTGATGTTGGACTGGATCTTTGCATAGTTGAATGACACTTTGATTATCACACCAAAGTGTAGTCGGATGCTACTGTTGAAAGCCAAACTCTAACAGGATATGACGAAGCCACATGGCCTCCTTACTAGCTTCTACGACACCACGATATTCTGCTTCTGCTGAAGAAAGAGAAATGGCACTTTGTTTCTTGCAAGCCCATGTAATAGGTCTTGAACCAAGAGTGTACACATAACCTGCAGTAGACTTCCGATCATCAGGGTCACCAGCCCAATCGGAATTAGTGAAACCAACCAATAGAGGAGATGCTTTAGGGTCACCAACCAATAGGTCAGCTATATCTCTAGCAGCAAAGATGGGATGGCAGATTCACTAGATGGATGTCAAGGTAACCTTCTTGAATGGGGTGATAGAG
Organism: Pinus taeda; assembly: GCA_000404065.3. Lineage (NCBI taxonomy): Eukaryota > Viridiplantae > Streptophyta > Pinopsida > Pinales > Pinaceae > Pinus > Pinus taeda. Next base: position 15,094 of record APFE030989059.1, read on the forward strand.
GAGGTATATATCGAACAGCTAGAGGGCTTCGAGACACATGAGAGGGGCACACATGTTTGTAGACTGAAGAAAGCTCTATAGAAGCTTAAGCAGACTCCCAGGGCATGGTATGGTCAAATTGATAGTTACTTATAGTAGATGGGATTTGTCAAGGGTGATGCAGATCCCAGCCTATACTATATGATGGTAGAGGGTGAGCCACACATCCTAGTGTTGTATGTGGATGACCTCTTCTTGACTGGGTCATTAGGGCTCATAGAAGGACTGTAAGAGAAACCTGGCAGTAGAATTTGACATGAAGGATTTGGGGTTGATGCATTATTTCCTAGGCTTGGAAGTATGGCAGAAGGACGAGGAGATCTTCTTTGGTCAAGGGAGATATGCTATAGAGATTATGGAGAGGTTCATAATGCATGACTGTAGCCCTATGTCTATGCCTATGATTACGAACTGGAGGAAGATAGATGCATTAAAGGATGAGGACATTGACCCAACCTTGTACATACAACTTATTGCTTCAAGGAGAGTGCATTGGACAACAATGAGCCACATATCGAGTTATTTGTGCGATACCGTTGAGTATGGATTGAGGTATAGTCAAGGTGACGATTTGAGACTATGTGGATTCATAAATGCAGATTGGGAAGATAGTTTAGTGGATAGGAAGAGCACATCAGGGTGTTGCTTTAGTGTTGGATTAGGTGTTATATCTTGGTGCAATAAGAAGAAAAAGTCTGTGGCAGTAAGCTCTGCAGAAGCAGAGTACATGGTAGCGAGCACAACCACGTACAGATCTATTTGGCTTTGGATGCTGCTAGTTAGAAGTTGGAGGCGACCAATATCTATTGTGATAAGCATAGTTGCATCAGGCTCTTTGAAAATCCTGTATTTCATGATAGGTTGAAACACATAGACCTATGTTGCATGAAACATCAAAGAACCCGGCGTTTCGGGCCGTACCCGTACCCGAAACTCCAAAACTTGGCCGAAACTCGACCGAAACTCAACCATCATGTAATCATATATTAGAGTTAATATAGACTTCTTTTTCCTTTTAAATTGTCATATATGGGTCTTATTCCCTTTTTTCTGGCAAGATAATGTGTTATTCATTTATTTCTTTATATATATATTTTTAGATATACATATATGATGTTTCCGCTGACGTTTCGGCCGATGTTTCCATTTTTTGGAGGTGATGTTTCTAAACGTACCCGTTTCGGAAACTTCGAAACGTTTCGGCGTTTTGTGCAACTTAGACAGACATTTTGGTAGCACTTCAACAAAGATTGTCTGCAATGTGGAGCAATCCATCTACATCATGTTCCCACAACAGAGCATGTTGCAAATATACTCATGAAAGATCTAAGTTCGTCTATTTCAAAGAATAGATGGGTATAGTGAAGAACCCTTTCCAGTAGCAGGAGTATCAGTGTTAGTAGGCGCACTCTGATCTTGAGAGACAATGTAGAGACTAGTTGCAGTTAATTACCAGAGGGGCATAGAGACAGATGAGCGCAGACAATTACTCAGTAGACAATATAGAGACTAGTTGTAGTCAGAGACTCAGGAGACAGTGGTAGAGCCAATATAGGGACACAGTGGATCCATAGATCAATTCGTAGTAGTTGCAGCAACAACAACAACACGAGATCAGATGTAACACAAATAGTGTTGGCAACAAAGCAGGGAGGCACAATGCAATGTCAATAGCAACGTAGATGTAGGGTGTTTCAGCTACAGGGTTCGCAAATGAATCGGGTTATGTGCAATATTGATGGACAATGAGAGCTAGTTGTATTATAGTTGTCAGATGTCAACAACATGAGGAGGTCCAGCTACAAACTTCAGGATATTCATCATGTTGATGAGTATAGTAGTGGGGTGGAGAAGGCATAACACCTTCCTCGCTAAGAGGGAGTGTTAGTTTTTGTAGCATTGAACAAGTGTTCTAGTCTCGATTTATGTCAGAGAGGTTGAGGAACACAAGATCTCCAAAACCCAGGAAAGGTTTCAAGAGAAAACACCTAGAGACAACTCAATTAAGTTAGTTGATCAACAATTAGAAAAATACCTAAGTCTAACTTATGAAAATTGATTAATTAACAACAATTAATTGAGAAAGATCAAGAAAGCTCTAGAGACTCACACAGATCGAGTCTAAGATGATCTTAGTTGTTGATAACAATTTAATCATGGCCGTTTGTGGCCCAACGAGAGACTATAAGAGCAGATCGATGAGGATGGAGACAAACACATCGAGCAAGTGGGAGAGTGAGTTCCTTGGTAGATTGAGCTATCCAATTGCAGAGATTTAGTAGGAAGAGAAGTTCGAGCTAGAGAGGAAGATCATCAATGATTGAGGGAGCAACAAAGACATTTTCAGAAGAGATTCCCAACATCAAAGCAACAGTAGAAGGGAGGCCAAAATATTTTTGCAGAGAGGCCGAATATTTAGTGTGAGTTGCTAGAAGAAGATTTGTAGAGTTGTCGAAGGTCAGATTGAGTTTTGGAAGGCAAAGCAAATTTCTTCCAGAGGCAAAGGATGGCAGGATGACTCATTTGGAGCCAGCTAGCAGGTAGTGTGGAATTCCTAGGCCAGGTAGTGTGAATTCCTAGAGGTCGAGTTTTTCTAAGTGGGGTTTGAGTAGGTAAGAGGGAGGCCAAAATTATTTGCAGAAGGGAGAAAATTTCTCCAAATTATTTTTCCAGTAGATTCTCTGGAGGATTGCCAGTTTGGGCATTCGAATATTGTACTCAGATTTTATTGCTGCATAATAATAAAATAAACCCTCATATGCTGCACTGGTTTTCCCTTTGGGGTTTTTCCAGGGACTATTGTCCAAAAATATTGGTGTCATTTTTATTGTGTGTGTGCATCTATTTTCTCAGTTCCAACATTTTATTTAACTTCCACATAAATTATTTGTGAAGAATTGTAGTGTGATTTATTCGATATTAATCAGAAAATTAATAGACTGCTAATCAGTTAGAGGGGTAAATTCTAGTTGTTGCGGTTCAAGGCCATTTCACACTAACCCCATATCAAAGCCGCCTTGTTGTTTTTTTCTTTGCCATAAAAACCGTCTCTTCATTTCCCAACAAAGACTTGAATTGAGTGTTTCCCTCATTTGTTCCCCAAAAGTTTTTTGGTGCACCTTATTCCCTTGCTACTTTCCTTTACCTTTAGACTCATATTGTGATATCAAGGAGGCCATTTGGATGTGTAAAGTTTTGTAGATGTTCTATGTTAAAAGCAATTTCACTTTTCTCACAACGATCATACAAGTAGTTAAGCAAAATGCAGATAGAACATATAAGCAGATCTTACAGAAGACAAATCAGAAACAGGAAAAATGTGTGTTCGTTTCGGCGGTCAATAGGATGCTTCAACCAGCAAAGTCTCCTTTGGTCAGCCAGCCCAGAATGTGTCACAACAACCCTCCAACCAGTAGATGAGTCAACCCAAGTCAATTCTACAAAAGTCAACGCTGTCCTGAAAAGTCAACGCAGGGGCAACAAGCTAAAAGTCAATGCAGCAGCAAAACGGTCAACCCTTTGACCTCGATTTTTGTGCCAGGTAGTACGGCCTTCAAAAATCGAACCTTCCACAAGTTTTCAGCTTGATTAGACCAAGCGTTGACCAAAGTCAATGCTAGTCAAACTTTCTGCGAAACCCTAGCAGCAGAAAATCATACTACAGCTCAGCCGTACGGTCTATCCTCTTCGTCCTTCCCACGTGTGGCTGAAATCCGTCCTCCAGGTAGCTCGTACTCTTAGGATGAGAGAGGAAGATGTGAGTTGTGTTGTGATGAAATTCTCTCCAACTTTTCCTGTATTTATATCCATCAATGAGGGTGTGTGACACATCTGTTGGGCATGTGAGCCTACATTACAAAACTGGCTGACCTTGCACATATAATTTATTAAGAATAATAAATTCAAAATATAAGTTCTGCTCATCGGATTAAGACTATTTTTATATGGATTTTACACCTCTCAGAAAGAGGAATCCAACAAAAATATTAGCCTCTTAATCTGAGCATCAGAACATGGAGTTTTGACCTAGTTGTCCAAATTTAACACTCCCTCTCAACTAGGGAGAACTCCATCTATTAGTGCAATCAACATCGTGAGTCATCCCGCCGAAACTTGCTTTGCTGGCTTCTTTATTTCAGAACAGAAGTGGGTCAGTCACAAAGACATCATCCCCCGACTGACATAATCAGTCCAGAGGTCCCAGACCTCACAAATCTTGATCCCAGATCAAGTGGTTGGACCATGCCATCCTAGATAGAGAGTACGGCAATCTCTGATGCGTCCATCAGTCTTTGCTAATAGTCTCTAGCTTTTCCACACCTCATTGGCCAAATGAGAGGTACTTCCCATGAGCCCTGAACTCAATGGGTAGGATGCATACGGGGCACAGATAAATGAGTGGCGAACCAGCTCAATAATCACAAGGGTGGGGCAGAAACATTATGAGTGCTTAAATCTCCGAGAAGCTATCCCCAAAGCCCCCCAGAGCTCCTAGAGCTCATCGTCCAACAGGACCCACATCATAGGGTCTTTCCACGACACCAAGACTCTCACGGAAAGTTAGGAACTTGACCTTCCCCAGGGGCTTAGTGAGAATATCCGCGACCTGCTCATCAGTTCCTATATGATCGAGCCTTACGGCGCCTCGCTGTACCATATCCCGGATAAAATGGTACCTGATATCAATATGCTTGGATCGGTCGTGGAACACAGGATTCTCAGTCATACGAATCCCACTCTGATTATCACAGAGTATCACAGTGGTATCTAGCACATGTTGGAACAGCTCACTAAAGAGCTTCCTCAACCAAACTGCTTCACAACAGGCCATACTAGCAGCGATGTATTCGGCCTCCGCGGTGCTCAAAGCCACCGACTTCTGCTTCCTGCTCATCCATGAGATCGAAGCAGAACCAAGATTGAAACAGCATCTAGATGTGCTCTTACGATCCACCACACTGCCAGCCCAATCGGCATCAGTATATCCACAGAGTATCACACTCCCGGCAGTGTATCTTAGCCCATGGTTTATCGTGCCCCGAAGATATCTCAAAAAGATTCTTGGCACCAACCCAGTGAAAATGATGAGGCTCAACCATCTGTTGACTTAAAGTATTCACTGCAAAACATATGTCCGGACGGGTGTTCACTAAGAACATCAAAGCTCCTATGAGT
>APFE030989067.1:10826-22352 GCA_000404065.3 Pinus taeda
TTCTCGATGTGATCTTTCACTTATTGAACCTTTTTCTTCTTGATATGTCCTTCTATCTTGAGAGTTTTAGGAGTGGTAATTCTTTCCAATGCTTTACAATATATGATCAGATTCATTTATTATTTCTCTGGGGTTGGTTCCTGGTGTATATACTCTTCTTTTGATGTTTCTTGATCCTTTTCTTCCTCCTCTCCACAATCAATGTAAAATAATTTCTTCTCAACACACTTATGATCTTTAATGTATTTGTTATCACAGTTGTAATAAAGCCCTTCTTCTCTTTTTTCTTCCAATTGTTGTGGTGTAACCCTTGTAGGTTGTGGAAGGCTAGAAGAAACAACACTTCCATCTTTATAGTTGTGAGGGGTAGACTTCCTTTTTTCCATCATTTTTCTTTTCACTTTGTAACAAATCCCTTTTTCTCTTTTTTCTTCCAATTGTTGTGGTGTTTCTCTTTGTATCCTCATAATGTGCTATCATTTCCTCCATGAAAATTGACCACGTAATAAGTTGTTTACGAGAAAAAAGCCCTTTATACCATAACAATTGATCCAGTTCTAAATATGAAGATGCAATACATACCTTTTGTAACAGTGGTACACCATGTACATCAAAATATTGCTCCATTTGTAGTATCCAATTTACTAGATCCTTTCCATCAAACTTCCTCATATCGCATTTTCTTGATTTCAGGAGCTTGATCTTGAAATGACTATAACTTTGTACTTTCATATCTCAAAGTTCTAAAATTGTCTCCTACAGTAGCCCTCTGAGTCCTCTTCTAACTTCACAAGTTTGATCAGAATTTGATTCTTCAAGAAATAGTTATGCCCAATCTCCTAAGATGACCTGATTATATAATGTTTTAGTACAACGAACTTGTACGTCGTGCCATGTGTCACTGTTTTGACCTTTGGATCTAAAATCTATGCACAGAAAACTACATCCCGTCCTCTTTCTGTAACTTCTTAAGAAATTTCAATTTGTTTCTCAGAGAGAAAGTTATGACAATTTTCCCAAGGTCACCTGTTTATGATGTAATTCGGGAGTCTACAAAATTCCTAACTTCCTGAGATCATATATCTGAAAATATAGAGAGACAAGGTTTGAAATTTGGACCCAAGATTCATAAAGATTTCTTCTCAAATGGGTTTCTTCTTTAGCTTCAGAAACTTTGTAGCAAAACGGTTATAGCGAAAATACCACGATGACCTGTTTTAGATGAAATTATGGAGCTTACAAAAATCCTAACTTCCTCATATCATATCTTGGAAAATATAGTGAGACAAGATCTGAAATTCGGACGTGTGGTTTAGCAAGATTTATTCTCAAATGGTTTTTTTTTAGCTTCTAAAACGTCACAGAAAAATAGTTATAGCGAAACTACCACAATGACCTATTTGGAGTAGCGAAACCCTAGAATCGAAAGCTCTGATACCAAATGTTATGAAACCAACTCACAAAAAGATAGAAAAGAAAGATAAACACCTTAGAATTCAGCCTCTTCAAGGTGGCAACCTCCTTTACATTACACAAATGAATAATTCTTGGATGATACAAATGACAAGACCTCCTTTCTATATATAGGAGTCTGAGGGGTCATAATATAATCAGAGCCTATTAGAGTCAGTCCTTATAGCCCTCCGTCAGAGATCTTTTCACTTTTGCATATCATTTTTAGGTGTCTCGCTTGTTCCACTTCGTTGCATTTTGCTAGGTACATGCCATTGACTGACGAGGGGGTCTGGTTGTCTTGTGTTCCCTCATGTTTGTCCCTGCAGGGTTAGTAAAAATCTCTCTAAAAATATAAGTACATGGTCATTTTCTTCATTGTCATACATGATTATTTTTGTTAAAAAGGGTCTTTAGTCCTAGAGTCTAGGGTTTTGAGTCTCATGCATACACATACTAAAACCCTGCAGGCCATGAGGTTGGTCTCAAAAGATTATCATTTAATATGTTTCCTCAGAAAGCATTTAAAAACATTTCTAGTCCAAAACTTTGTTTTGGAACTAAAAATTGTTATTATAAATAATTGTATTTGTTTTATCTCAAAAAGCTTCAGAGCAAGTCTTTGATCTTCTCCTAAGCCAAAATGCTAGATCCCTGCAAAAAATCAACAAAATATCATCAGTCCAAACCTCAGAAAAGCATGAGAAAATCAAAAAAGCACTGTTGTGTTAAAATACCAAAAGTGAAAAGTGCCAAACCTTACAAAGTGGGTTTTTGAATCAATTTAAATAAAATTAGATATTTTGTTTGTATATAAGGTGAAAACAAGTCTATTTTTTCACCAAATATCAAAGCAAGAGCGTGTTCAAGTATTGGAGGGCGAAAAACCAGTTTGCAAACCCGTCGACAGAGTTACAGGTGTGCACTGCGCATAGGAAGAGTACGCTGCGCATTGGGTGGTGCGTTGTGCATTGAGCAGTTTGAGCCAGTGCAAATTTACAAAGGCACTGCGCATTGGGGTTGAGCGCTGCGCATTGGATCTCAGCCATAGAAAAACTAGTGTATGCGCCCAGAACTTGACCAAACTCACTCCAAGCTTGCAAATAGACATCTTGATACCAAAGCCATGTCAGACACAGATTCAATTTATGAGCAGGACGTAGAAGCTGACCGGGAGACTTGGCTCGAGCAGGTAAACACTCATTTGGAGAAATTGTTGGCGAAGGAAAACAGAGATAAGGACATGCTTCGTCATATGAAAACTCACCATTGGGCTCGCATGCATGTTTGCAAAGCGAAAATGAAGCCTTCCTTGTTGAGATAAAACATAATAAGTTTTATATTTACTTTTTTATTTTTGAATAAAACAATAAAGTTTAAAAGGGCATAAAATATTTTAGGATTCCTTTTGTAGTTTTAGGAAATAAATTACAAATCTTATGAATGCTGAAATCATCACAAATAAATGGAAATATCATAAAAGGACTGGTCTTATTTAAACCTACACATAGTATCGATAGTTTCAAAGAAAAAAAGAAAAACCCGATTGTGAAAAGCTGATAATTGAATTGGAAAAAAGACGAAATGAAAAATGCCAAAAAGAGAAATAGCGAAAAGCTAAAATGTGGAATGCTGAAACCAATATCGCAATCCATCAAAAGACGATATCGAATTCCATCAATTGATGAATGTCGACATCAAATTCTGTTAAAACTCCAATATTTCACTAATATAGATCTTGCACCTATATGTTTTTCGAAAATCACAGATCACTGAGTTGTGTTAATATCACTCAATACCAAATGTCGATAAAATATTTTCCGATATAATGACAAGTGTCAGCGACATGTGAACAAACATTTGAAAATAAAATGACCACTCTGCATAGTTCTAATTTCAAGTTTCTTTCATGATTTGTAATAATTTTGAGTTAATGTGAAAGGATTTTCCATAAATCACGCATTGAATTGATATGATTATTTTCATATTTCGAAGCTCTTGCTGCTTATATTGGTTTTTTTCTTTACAGGTAAATTCCAATAAAGAGAACTTAAAGGAAATGTCAATAATAATCAAGGCAATGAGGAAGTTCGTAATACAACAATAACTAGTCTTTCCCCTTGAATAAGTGTTTGAGATGTCTCCATTTTTTACAGATACTACATGCACTCCAGATGCAGGTTCTTCCTCCTAGGAGGCAAGATACAAACTATTTGAGGATGAAAATCCAAGAATAATTGTGAAAAAATATGTTATTGTTGATGATTCTCCTCCAAGTAACAATGACACATGGAATGATGTGGCCAATTCATTTCTCCACATAATTGTTGCTCTCCCCAAAATTCTACCATATACATATATGGTGAGATGGGTTGTTGACCATCTGGACATTATGGATAGAATGTTTATGACTCCAAAGAAGACAATTATTGGGTCTTTTGATGCTAAGTATTTAAGCAAAATGTATCATCTACCTCAACCCCAGAAGAAATATGATATGAAATTCGTCCAAAAATTCATGCAAGAGAATCTAAATCTTGCAGAGTTGATCAGAGAATGGAAAAGTGACCCAAACACACACAAGTTAGAGGACATGGATATGTATTCATCATCCTCTATTGTTGGCCCTTTCTCTCTTACTGCTACTATGTTATGTCGCCTCTATGGTTATCCAAATACACATAAATTTTCTAAAGAATGGGCACCATTGGTAGAGGCCTCTACTAATGGCTATATCATGGATTGGGCGACTATTTTATCCAACAACTTGACCACTCAAATCTTCCATTATATACATAATCATAATGTTATTGAAAGAATGATGCCTCCTTTCTTCATGTCATGGACGCAATTTGTTTTTCTTATGATTTTCCATCTCTAGGATGGAAATGGACAAACCAATTTCCTAGACCTATACCTATTTATCTCGATATCCTTTGAGAAACCAAATATCATGCTCACTTCTACAAAATATGCCATGAGATCATGCTTCCTATCCACCAAGAGATCTTTAACAAAAAAGACCCTAGACTCACTGTAGAAGTCAATAGAGACTTAAAGTCTATAGGAAATTGGTTTGGAGAAGAGTCATTTACTTACATTTGGGTTTTTGGTAGCCTTGCCCATCCTCATGTTTTTCCCTTTTTGTCCCAGATATATTCCTGGCCAAGGAAATTGCTTATCAAATAGTTGGTAAGGGCTTAATTAATACTTAAAGATGCCAAGAAATCCGCTTGGCCATGTTTTCCTATCCCTTGTGGTATCTATGCCTTAGAGAATTTCAATCATTCCTTAGTTGAAATTGAACAATTAAAAGCCTTTAGTTTTCTATCCATACTAAATAGGCCATATGACCCTAATGGCGTAGCGAAGGATGTTACAACATAGGCTAAGATCAAATTATTTTCAAGCAAGCCTAACTAGTTCGATGATCTCAGAGAGCAGATGAAGAATCAATGTGGAGCACAGTCATGAGTTCTTATTACAACATATCACTAATTTAGCTGTCATTTATCTTAGCTTAGTTTGTTGAATTTTTTTTGAAGACTTTTATGTTAAGTTAACTATTTTTGTAATATAAATAGGTTATTTAAACCCATTTCCTACATTTAGAAAGGGGTCCAGAATTTTGAGAAGACAGCTTTGAACTTGCATTATTGTTTGATCCAAAGTTATATAATTGAGAAGCTAAGCTTGAAAGCTATCTTTTTCATAAGAAAAGTGTTAATGCATCAGGTACTATTATATTTATGTTATCGTTATGTGTTACTGAATTAGATAGTGAATCTCTTATGCATTATTTCGTTATATAAATGCTTTGAAAATAATTAGCTATTATCACTATTGATGTGAAAAATTGAATGATTTGTGGTTATGTATGAGATAACGAGATCTTTTATGTGATTGAATTTTAACCAACTAAATTAATTAACTATTTAATTAATTTAGTTTATCATATATGATTTATTTTCATCAAAATATTGAATGACCTATATTGTTATATACTCTATGAAATCTTTCTTTGAATCACATATAAAGATGTGCTATCCCGGGTGATAAGTGGAATACGTTTGTTTAGTAATTTTATCATTAGCTATAAAATCATTTCATTAGTTTTCATTCGATTATTATATTAAATCTCATTAAACGAGAAACTAGTCCCTGTATACCCAATTGAACCCACCAATTTCAACAGAAACATAGTTGCTTTAAGCTCCTTACCGGGTGGTTTTCCCCAACGTTGATGTAGTCAAGTTCCAGCCTTCAACATTTTTGGTGCTAAAAGGAGGGCCCCCAACTATGAATGACAATAAGTCTAATCCCAATTCAAAAGGTCATTTGAAGAGTAACTCACCCTCAAAATTTCCCTCGACTTCTAGATATCACTCGAAATCTCCTACCCCTAGACCAGAAGTTGTAACCAAATATCCTAGTACACACCCTAAGAAAACCAATCAACCTCCTTTACAGGAGTTACATGAAGTTCAGATTTTAATTGAGAAATGAGAAGGAATCTCTATTTCCCAAGAAAATCCTCAACATTCTGAGTTATCTAAAGGAAGTGTATCATCATCTTTTCCCACTTCATGTATTTGGACTCTTCTCAAAGTGAAGAATTCAAGATCACTCCATTTGAGTTTACCTTACCTTCCCACTAAGGAAAGACCCAAAAGTCTGAAGTGTTGGCATTGTGATACAGGTGTTGTCCTTGATGGCAACTCACTCAGATGAAAGTTCACAGTGCAACAGGAAAATAGCAAAGGATTACAGATCAGACTCCAAAGAATGAAGAAAGAGAGGTATATGTTGATTCACTTTCTCCAAGGCCTGTATACACATAGTTTAACAAAACAAAAGTAGCGTATAACATATACACACACTTTCACAGGAGGAAAAGCACATACATGTTGGAAAACCAAGTTTTTGGTCCAAGGTATTTGATCTAAGGTATTTTGGTCCAAGGTAATTGGTCCAAGGCATTTGGTCCAAGGTATTGACCCTAGGTATTGGGTCCAAGGTATTGGTCCTAAGTGGTTTTGGTCCAAGGTATTGAGGAAGGCCTAAGAGTATATAAGGAAGAGAATATCATTAGGCCAAGGTGTGCAAGCAATGAGATTCTAAGGAATACTTCTATCTGAAGTATATATTATGTTGCAGGGTTATGTTTGGGACTGGATCTGAAATTTTCATTTGCACCTTGAGTTCAACATTGGATCAGGAATCATGAGACTTGAAATGACTTATTTTTGAATGATCTGAGACCAAATTTGATGTTTTGCACCTATTCTACTTGGTATCTATCATGATCTGGGTTTGTCTGATGTCTGAAATTGCAACAAAGTTCTGAGTCAAAATTTGCAGATCTGTACGTAGGTTCATCTCAGCCAAAGCGCATGTACATGCAAGGTTATGGGTTCAACACAGTGTTCTGGTTTCAGTGATCTAGTTGTTCAGATTAATTGAATATTGGTTGATGCAGTTTAAGTAAAAGGCTTTGATGGGTCTAGTGTGAAAATTTGATGAAACGTGGCTTTCAGCTTGTGGTGTTGTGATCCAGGAGTATCTAGTATGAAAATTCATGAAACGTGGTCCCTAGTGGAAGAGTGGAGTTTTCTGTAGGCTAGCACCTACATGCTAGTAAACATATTGGCTAGTACAAGAGCTAAGGGGTTGTAGATCCCTTCTAATAGAAGCTGGAAAATGAGAGAAGGTTGTAACCTTCTGCAGGTAGAAGCCTACGTATTGGTATGAGTCTGAACCAGTACAAGTTTGTAAATAAATGTGCTTATTATTAAAAGAAGACAGAGACAACAGCAAGTGCTTTTTACCCAAATTGGGTTTCCACCTTAAATCTTGGTGTTCATGTGTGTTGCTTATGTGTGATGCTTTATTCTGCTTTTACTGCACTATCTAATAAATCTTTGATATACCGTTTTAAGCTCAACACATGATAAATTGTCTAAATCACAAGTTCTTTGCATATACATTGGTTTCTTTAAGAACAATTGCGTGTACACGCTAGTTCACTTCACTGAAGTAGAGTATATAAATCTATTTTGGAAATAAGATTATTGATCTAATAATATTGATTCAACCCACTCTTAGTATTATTTCTAACAATTGGTATCAGAGTAGGTCCTTCAGAAGAAGCTTGATTTCTTGAAGGGAGATCCATCAACATGAATAATCAAGAAAGCATGGGATCCATTAGACTGCAAATCTTTGATGGGTGCAACTTTGTTTATTGGAAAATAATAACCACGGTCTATCTACAATCACTTGGAATGGATGTCTGGGAAATTGCGGAAGGAAGATATACATTTCAAACAGCAATTCCTACAGATACGACAGGTAAAAAGAAATATGAAACCAATGCCAGTCAATACTTTATTGGGAAGTCTGTCACAATCAGAGTTTGTCAAAGTCATGGAGCTTAAATCAGCTAAAGAAATATGGGACAAAATTGTTCTGAGCTACAAAGGAGACTCTCAGGTAGAACGTGCTAATCTTCAAACTCTCAGAATTCAATATGAAACTCTTAAGATGCATAGTGATGAAAGCATAACTAGTTACTCCTATGTATAGATGAGGTTGTCAATTGTATGAATAATTTGGGTGAAGAAATTAAGGAAGTTACCTTAGTTGAGAAAGTTTTGAAATCCTTGTCTACTAAATTTGAATCCAATGTATCTGCCATAGAAGAAAAATAGGATCTGCAGAATAACACTATGACCCAGCTTCACAGAATCTTAGCTGCCTTTGAGATGAGAAAAGGAGGATCATCAGATATGAGAGAAGCCACATTCAAAGCTTCAGCAAAAGGAAAGGAAGAACACAATGAATCAAGATATATTCAGAAGAAGAAGATGAGGTGAACTTTGTCAAAAAGCTTCCATGGGGTTCTGGAATATTTAGAGGTAAGTTACCCTTCAAATTCTTTTCTTGTGGAAGAGTCGGTCATTATGCTGCCAGATGTCCTCATAAAGATAAATTTGAAAAAGGAAAGGAATATGCAAAAGGGAATAGAAAACAAGTTTTGAATAAAAGGAGTTACTATACTCATGAAGATAATGATCGTTTATCTAATAGTGATGAAGATGAAACTAGACAAAATTATAGACTTCTCATGGCTTATGATGATGCTAATTCTTGAGATGCTTTAAAGAGGAATACCTTCATGAAGAAATATGTAAACTCAAAATCTATTTAGAAGAAAAGAATATGATTATAGATACCTTAACATACCAACTTGTTGAAAAAGAAAAACATAATGAAAAACTAGAATGTGAAATTGTGAGTCTAAGAAAGGATCTTGAGAAAATGAAATCTCTCAATCTTAGATTTGCTAAAGGATCAGAAACTTTAAATGAAATTATCAACATTCATCGTTCTCCTCTGATAAAGACAAGTCTTGGATATACTGAAGAAGCATCTCAATCACAGAAGCCATCAACCTCCACCAAAAGCTATCTTGAATGCAACAAAGACTAGTGAACAATATGACAATCGTAAACAAAGGCATAAAGTAGATCACCAGGTAAATCATACTCAATTTACTCCAAGGATGAATAGAAGCCACAACCAACCTCAGGTAAATCTTTTCTCCAAAGATGAATATCAATAGAAACGACAATCACCAGGTCAATAGATTTGATAGTCGCGGGAACTTCTTTAATGGGCAATGTTTTTCATCTCATAATTTTGGACACAAAGATACTCAATGTGTTTCTTACAAAACCATCATGACCAGAGAAGCACGAAATCAAAGGAATGTAATAGGGATCAAGAAAATTTCCTATAATAACTTTTCTCTTCTTGAAAATGAAATACAATGCTCAATCTGTAACAACTTTGGTCATGAAGAATCTAAATGCAGGAGAAAATTTTGGCAAACATCTCAAAAGGAGAAAAATCCATTAAATCCCAAGATATGGAGAAGGAAATAATCTCAAACAGAAAGATGTGGTATAGCCTTGTATGCAGAAGGACAAGAAAATCAGTGGTACATCAATAATGGATGCTCAAAACACATGAAAGGTGACAAAGTAAAACTTCACTCATATAATGCTTTAGAAAAGGAAAAGAATGTCTCATTTGGAAATGACACCCCTGCTATCATAAAAGGTAAAGGCTCTGTTTTCTTGAAAGAAAAGGTTAAAGTTGGAAATGTTATGTATGTAGACAGTTTAAAGCATAACTTGTTGAGTGTCAGTCAAATGTGTGATCAAGGAAATGAAGTGGTGTTTCGATCAAATAGATGTGTTGTTCATGAGCTTGATACAGGAGAGACCGTGATCAAAGGTACAAGAACTCCAAACAACTTATACATACTCAAGGGAGGAGAAAAACAGTGCTATCTAAGCAAAAATGATGAAAACTGGTTATGGCATAGAAGATTGGGACATATAAGCTTTTCTCAAATAAGAAAAGCATGCAGATTCAAGGTTGTTTGTGATCTTCTAGATATCAGCCTCCCAGAAAATACAATATGAAAACCATATCAAATCAGCAAGCAAACCAGATTTCACTTCATGGAAAGGGAAGGGTCGGCTAGTAAGCCTCTTGAACTTGTCCATACTAATGAATGTGGACCATCAAGGAAAAAGTCATCTCGTGGAGAAGAATATTTTGTTCATTGATGATTTTTCTAGAATGTGTTGGATAGGTCTTCTAAAGCATAAAGATGAAGCTTTTGAAAATTTCCAAGCCTTCAAAGCTTTGGTTGAAAATGAATTAGATCGAAAAATCAAATGCCTCAGATTTGAGCGAGGAGGGGAATTTAGCTCGGATGAATTATTTGATTTTTGTGAACAACATGGAATAAAAAGGAAATTCTCCAGCACAAGGACTCCTCAGCAAAATGGTGTGGTTGAAAGAATAAACATAACAGTTCAACAAATGGCTTGAGCTATGCTAGATGAATCTAGAACTCCTGCAACCTTCTGGGGTGAAGTTGCATTCGCTGCAGTAACTATTCGCAACCAAGCAAATGTTCGGGTAAACAGAACTCAAACTCCACATGAACCTTGGTATGGTAAGACTCCTACTGTAAAATACTTTAAATTTTTCGGCACCAAATGTTATATCAAAAGGACTGATGAAAAACTTGGTAAGTTTGAACCCAGAGCAAATGAAGGTATTCTTCTTGGTTATTCTTCTAGAAGTAAAGGATATAAATGTTATAATAAAAGACTGGGGAAAATTGTTGAAAGCATTGGTGTTGTAGTTAATGAAGCATGCAAAAATCCAAAACAGATAAAATCTATAGAAGATTATGACAATGAAGAAGATGGGGATTGTTTTCCCACATCAAATCAAAATCATATTGAAGAAGAAACCAATGAAGCACTGGAAGAAGAGATAATGGTAGAAGAAAAGATTTCGTCCAGGTATGTTCAGAAAAATCATCCAGAAACTCAAATTTTAAATGAAAAAGAGGCAGGTGTACAGACAAGAAGAACTATTACAGGGACCTCAAGCTATCTAGCATTACTATCCTCCATCGAACCTCAAAATGTAAAAGAAGCTTGCAAATATGAATGTTGGGTCAAGGCCATGGAAGAAGAACTTGAGAAAATTGAAAAAAATGATACTTGGGAATTAGTTCCTAGACCTAATGATAAAAATATTATAGGAACTAAATGGATATTCAAAAACGAGCTAAATGAAAATGGAGTAGTCATTAGAAACAAGGCCAAACTTGTTTGTAAATGGTATGCTCAACAAGAAGGTATAGTAGAATTGAGGCTTCTGTGATCAGTCATATTTATAAAAGAAAAGCTTCAGCGTGAATCACATGAGAAAGAACCTTTGTCGACGCGTTTCGAACCAACCAGTGTGGTTCATCGTCAGGACAAGTTGAAGAAACAGAACCAGCATAGCATGTTAAATAGTCCGAGCAGAAACTCCAACGGCTAGTTTAACGGCTAAGTTTGCCCGAAAGACCCTAGTCAAAAAATATATTTAATATTTTCATAATTATAATTAATTAATAATTTATTCTATAGAAAGAAGATAAATTAGGTCCAGGTTTTATAATTTCATGGATAATCAGAAATTAAAATAATAATGCAA
>APFE030989067.1:23039-39921 GCA_000404065.3 Pinus taeda
TTGACTAGGGTCTTTCGGGCAAAATTAGCCGTTAAACTAGCCGTTGGAGTTTCTGCTCGGACTATTTAACATGCTATGATGGTTCTGTTTCTTCAACTTGTCTTGACGATGAACCACACTGGTTGGTTCGAAACGCGTCGACAAAGGTTCTTTCTCATGTGATTCACGCTGAAGCTTTTCTTTTATAAAGAAGGTATAGATTTTGAAGAAACTTTTGTACCTATTTCCAGACTTGAAGCCATAAAGATGTTTCTTGCTCTTTCTAGCTTTCAGAAATTCAAAGTATAGCAAATGGATGTAAAATCAGCCTTCCTGAATGGAGATTTAGAAGAAGAAGTTTATATTGAATAGCCAGAAGGATTCAATCTTAGAAATGATGCAAAACTTGTCTGCAAACTCAAAAAGGCCCTCTATGGTTTGAAATTGGCTCCAAGGGCCTGGTATTACTACCTTGACAAATATCTACACCAACAAGGTTTTACAAAAGGTTTAACATATAGAAATCTATATACAAAGATTGAAACTGATAAATTTCTAATTATTATTGTTTATGTTGATGATATCAGTTTTGGTAGCAATGAAGAAAACATGAGTTAGAATTTTGCTTCAGTCATGCAGCAAGAACTTGAAATGTCCTTTCTTGGCGAACTTGTCTATTTTCTTGGTCTAAAAGTTCAACAAAATAAAGATGGTATTTTTCTTTCACAAACCAAATATCTCAAACAGATCTTGAAAAGGTACAGAATGGAAGATTCTAAACCTGTATGTACCCTAATGGTAATACGATGCAGTCTCAACTCAAATGATGAATCAGTAGTAGTACATCAACCAACTTATATATCCATGATTGGAAGTCTTCTTTATCTAACAGGTACCCAACCTAACATCATGCATGCAGTAGGAATAGTTGGAAGATTCCAAGCAAACCCAAAGGAATCACACCTTTTGGCAGTCAAAAGAATTTTCAAATATATTTAAGGAACCCAGGACTTTGGTTTATGGAATCCTAGAGATGAAAATCTTACTCTTCATGCATATACAGATGCAGATAGGGCAAGAAGTGTTGATGACAGAAAAAGCATTAGTGGTGGTGCATTCTTTATGGGTTCCAGGTTAGTGTCTTGGTTCAGCAAGAAACAAAGTTCAATTGCTTTATCTATAGCTCAAGTAGAATATGTGGCTGTTGCATCTTGCTGCACACAACTACTTTGGATGATGCAAACCTTACAAGAAATTTAGATCACATATACTCCACCCATCTCCATTCTATGTGATAATACAAGTGCCATCAGTATTTCAAAGAATCGATTCATGCACTCCAAGACCAAGCACATACCCATCAAATACCATTTTATACGTGAACAAGTGCTTGAAAAAAAGGTCAAATTGGAGTATGTTCCCTCCAAAGAATAGGTTGTTGGTATATTCACTAAACCATTACCCAGAGAAACATTTGAATATCTCAGACAAAAGTTGGGTGTAGTTGTTGCATCATCCTACTGTTAAATCTAATTTTTCATAGAAAGGTTATTATATGCATGTTTCATGAAGTATAGTCGCGTACACATGTGAGTTTCTATGGGTCAAGGAGCGTATATGTTTTTCAGACAAGAAAAACAGTGGGGCAAGCTCTGATAT
Source organism: Pinus taeda (assembly GCA_000404065.3). Lineage (NCBI taxonomy): Eukaryota > Viridiplantae > Streptophyta > Pinopsida > Pinales > Pinaceae > Pinus > Pinus taeda. Next base: position 24,678 of record APFE030989067.1, read on the forward strand.
GGGTGCGCTGTCTGATGTTGATGATTACAATCTATTGATATGCTCTGTTCATTAATTTTTATTTAACTGACAACGATGCCTTGATCATTGACTTGTTAACAATGCACAGGTAGCACAGGTTCAGGGGGAGCATTAGCCTTCACTTGCATTCTGCATTGTTGGCATTATGATTACTGAGTCTAGCTATGGCTTCAGATATTTATACCTTTTGTTGCTTAAGTCATGTAAAAGTATAGGGTGTGATATGTATTCTCATACATTTGAATGAGTCCTATTTGAAAAATGATGTAATTTGTATCCCCACTATGCATAAGATGGATGATGTAATTATATTCATGTCATGTATAAACAATTTGTATATGCCCACTTGGTTGGGTGGATGAGTCATATTTGGTATATCCCCACTTAGTTGGGAGATGGATGTATGTATGAGTTATTGGTGATAGGAAGGTCATACTCACATAGTTGAGTTATAGAGTCATGTTATTCTTTTGGAGAATATTTTTGTAGACTCTGCTTATGCTCAGGGGGAGCATGGATGGTTTCAGTGCATCTCAGCATGTACAAAGGGGAGCTCAATAAGACAATTCAACATGTACTTGGGGGGAGCATGAACATCATAGGGTAGAGAATATCTTGGTCCACCCTTTTCCCTTGATGTCAAAGGGGGATAGGGTCTTGGTGTTGTTGTTTCCATCAATTCCAAAGAGGGAGATTGTTGGTATTATGATACAGGTCTTGTCCTTGATGGAAACTCACTCAAATGAAAGTTCATAATGCAGTAGGTCAACAACAAGGGATTACATATCATACTCCAAACAATGAAGAAAGAGAGGTATATGTTGGTTCACTTTGTCCAAGGTGTGTATACGTGTTGTTTAACAGAACAAAAGTAGCGTATAACATATACACACACTTTCGCGGGAGGAAAAGCACGTACATGTTGGAAAACAAAATTTTTGGTCCAAGGTGTTTGATATAAGGTATTTTGGTCCAAGGTAATTGGTCCGAGGCATTTAGTCCAAGGTACTGACCCTAGATATTAGGTCCAAGGTATTGGTCCTAAGTGGTTTTGGTCCAAGGTATTGAGAAAGGCCTAAGAGTATATAAGGAGGAGAATATCATTAGGCCAAGGCATGCAAGCAATGATATTCTAAGGAATACTTCTATCTGAAGTATATATTATGTTGCAGGGATATGTTTGGGACTAGATCTGAAATTTTCATTTGCACCTTGAGTTCAATATTGGATTAGGAATCATGAGACTTGAAATGACTTTTTCTTGAATGATGTGAGACCAGATCTAATGTTTTGTGCCTGTTCTATTTGTTATCTATCATGAGTTGGGTTTGTCTGAAGTCTAAAATTGCAACAAAGTTCTGAGTCAAAATTTGCAGAAATGTACGCAGGTTCGTCTCAGCCAAAGTGCGTGTACATGTAGGATTCTAGGTTCAGCACAATGTTCTAGTGTCAGTGATCTGGTTGTTCAGATTAACTGAATATTGGTTGATGCAGCTTAAGTTTAAAAGCCTTTGATGGGTCTTGTGTGAAAAATTGATGAAACGTGGCCTTTAGCTTGTGGTGTTGTGATCTAGGAGTATCAAGTGTAAAAATTCATGAAACGTGGTCCCTGGTGGAAGAGTGGAGTTTTCTGTAGGTTGGAACCTATGTACAAGTAAACATATTGGCTAGTATAGGAGCTAGGGGGTTGTAGCTCCCTTCCAGTAGAAGTTGGAAAAGGAGAGAAGGTTGTAACCTTATGCAGGTAGAAGCCTGCATACTGGTATGAGTTTGCACCAGTACAAGATTGTAAATAGATTTTCTTATTATTAAAAGAAGATAGAGACGACAACAACAGGTGGTTTTTTCCCACATTGAGTTTCCACCTTAAATCTTGGTGTTCATGTGTGTTTCTTATGTGTGATGCTTTATTCTGATTTTACTGCACTGTCTAATAAATCTCTGATATACCAGTTTAAGCTCAACATATGATAAACTGTCTAAATCACAAGTTCTCTGCATATATGCTGGTTTCTTTAATCATAGCCGCATGTATACGCTAGTTCACTTCACTGAAGTAGCATATATAAATCTGTTTGGGAAATAAAATTATTGATCTGATAATACTGATTCACCCCCCTCTCAGTATTATTTCCAACATAAATTTCAGTCATCCACTAGTGAGATTTTGTCTTCATCTCCACCAAAAACACCTCTATTTCATTCAATCTCAGTAGCTTCTTCTCATCTAACCAATTTTTTCATCCCTATCTCCCATTCCCAACCAACATGTGCTGGTTCAAGTAATACAAGCACATGGGCTACTTATTCCACACAGTTAATCTCTTCTACTACTACAACTTCTTCTATTCAAATTCCCACAATGGCTAATAGACCTTGGATAAATCTAGGTGTTGTTAACATCCCAACACCCCTTCATCCTTTACCTAAATATCTATAAAGATGGCTACCTAAGTTCAATCCTATTGAAGGGATTTAGGTTGAAGAAAATTTTCATAATTATATGGTCGCTATTAATCTCAAAGAGGTTACAGAGGAAGATTGTGTATGTAGACTTTTTCCATATACATTTACAGGATCAACATGATCCTGGTATTTTTCCTTACCATCAGATTCAATTAATAATTGGAATGCATTTCAAGAGTAATTTTTAACAAAGTTTGGAGATGATCGTACAATTGGTACCATCATTAATGAGCTTTCGAATCTTAAAACAAACCCAAATGAAAAAATCAAATATTTTAATTCTAGGTTCAATAAATTGCTTAACAAGATTTTAGATACTTCACAACCTAGTGAAGCTGTATAGGTAGAATGGTATATTCCCGCACTTCCCTCTAATATTAATATTCATAGATAGAGCTAATAAAATCACTTTAAGTGATAATATGAAAGAATCTGTATCTATCAAAAAAAGGATTTTAGCCTTAGAGAAGAAAACCATTCTAGAAGAGAGAAAATCTAAGAAAGTGACTTTCAAAGAAGATACCAAAAAGAAGCCATCTAAAGACCCATTCGATTTAGAAGGATTATAGAAAGTCCTTAAAACAATGTCAAATGAAATAGTTGAGATTAAAAAACAAGTCTTAGATTACTCAAAAAATCCTTTTAGACCTTTTAAGAAAGCTAGGTCTTCGTCATCTCAATAACCTAATGTCATATCTAGCATTGAGTCAGATCTAGAAGAGGATGAAGACTTATCTTTATTTGTAGATGAATTAGAAGAAGAAGAGCTTGTTCAAGCACATGGATTATGGGATTTCATCCTCACTAAATCAGAAAATGAGGAAGAAGGAGAAGCCTTACTTGTAGATACTAGGAGTAAAAGATCCATTGATTCACCTTCTTCAAGTGAAAAACAAATATCAGTTACTCCCGTGAATAAAGATAAAAGCACAACGAAGAAATCTCCTCCAAAATCTACTGAATCCATCCCTTCCTCTTCCAATTCTCCTTCTACATCAAAAACTCTTATTGTTTATGATAAAGATATAGAGTATAATATTTTGGAAGATATGAAGAAAGTAAAAACTGATATTTCCATGTATGAGGTAAGTAAACTTAAGCAGCAAAAAAAAATAAAAAATTGTTCAAAGAATTAAATGATGTTCTTACATCTCCTTTTCCAACTGCAAAAGCCTCATTAGGAAAAGGAAAGACTCCAGATGATGCTCCTAACAAAATTGATGCCTCAGATGCAATTCTAATTGGAGATCGGTCCAAATCTCATACCCCTCCTTTTTTTATTAACCTTTGAGATTTTCAATAAAAATGTTCACAATTGCCTAATGGACTCAGGTGCTTCCTCAAATATAATGTCCTATTCAGTTTGTCTCAAACTAAACATAACACTTTAAAAATATTCTATGAAAATTGTGCAATTAGATAGAATCAAAGTTAAGGTCTTAGGAGAATTAAATTATGTTTTAATAATATTATCCTCAAATTCAAGGGTTTGTTAGATTATTTATATTTTGATTGTTGATATTCCTGAATATTATGGTTTTATCTTAAGCAGGGATTGGTCTGAGAAATTACATGGTTATTTCACCATAGATTGGTCACATATATGGCTTACTTACAATGGAAAACCAAATCAAATGCGGGTAGAGAGAGAAAAGCATATGAAACACTCAGTTACTGATTTGGATGAAGAGAATGAGCCTATAGTTTTTACAAATAACATCCTTGGAAATTATTCTTCAAAATCTTTCTTTGGAATTTTTACAATCAGGAATCTCCTTTTTTAGCAAATTTTCTTTCTTCTCAAATTGAAAATTATTTGGATGCTTTATTTTTATGGTTCTAAATCTAGTGATGGCACTGGAGCCGGATATATATTAATAAGCCCTACTAGTGAAAAAACTATGCTAGCATGTAGTCTAGAATTTGAATGTCCTAATAATATTGTAGAATATGAAGCATTAGTACAAGGATTGTATAAAGCGATAAATCTTGGTGTTGAATATCTTCAAATATTTGGTGATTTTGAAGTCATTATAAAACAAGTTAGAAACAATATCCATTGCATTTCAAATCACCCTAGGCATTATCAATCCTTAATTCAAAATGTTACTTCACATTTTGTAGCATTCAATATTTCTCCAATACCAAGAATATAGAATGAGAGTGTTGATCTTTTGGCCAATGTTGCATCTATATTAATCCCACCTAAATATTTTAGTACAGACAGGTTTTCTATAGAGTTTATTTTTGCCCATCCATTCCCAATAATGTTACCAATTGGAGAGTATTCAATGATGATGGAGGTATCCTAGATTTTTTAACATTCGAAGAATCCTATCTTAACCAAGTAATTGATGAGGATGAACATGATTCTCAATTGAATAAATCAAAGGAAAAAAATGCTTGATCAAAACCTGTAGTTAAGCTTAAGGATCTTTATGATATTAAAGACAGATTTAAAAAGGTCAACAACTACAAACTTCAAAGTTCAACTTTGAGATTTTAAATAGTTAACCTAGGATCTGATATAAAACCCCAAAATATTAACTTAGGTCTTGGTCTCTCATCTAAAGAAGGAAATGTATTTATTCATCTGTTAAAGAAATATAAAGATATCTTTACTTGGAATTATCAAGATCTGAAAACTTATGATGCCTCCATCATTCAACACATTATCCCAATGGTACCAGATGTTAAACCCATTCAGAAAAAACTTAGGAAGATACATTCAAATTTGGAAACTCATATTAAAATCAAGTTGAACAAAATTTTAAAAGCCAAAATCATCTTTCCAGTGAGACATTCCAAATGGGTTTCCAATCTTGTAATGGTTAGAAAGAACAGTGGTGATATTCACATTTTTCACAATTTTCCCCTCCCATCAATGGAACAAGTTCTGCAATTAGTTGTTGCTTCTGAATTAATGTCTTTTGTAGATGGATTTTTAGGATACAATTAGATCATTGTTCATCCAAAGACCGATTAAAAAATAAGTTCAAAACAAAGTGGGGAACATACGCTTATGATAAAATTTCTTCTGGATTAATAAATGTGGGAGCTACATTCTAGAGAGCGATGGACATTGCTTTCAATGGGTTGATTAATAAAACTGTTGTGGTATATCTAGATGATATTACCATATATTCAAAGAAGAGAAATAATCACTTGCATGATTTAATGCAGATCTTTGAAAGATGTAGAAGGTATGGAATTTCTCTAAACCCCAAGAAATATTTTTTTCTCTTAGTGAAGGTAAACTCCTTGGCTTTATTGTATCCAAACATGGAATTTGTATTAATCCAAAAAGAATTAAAACAATTTCAGAAGCTCCATTACCACATACCAAAAAATAAATGCAATCTTTTCTTGGCCAAATCAATTTGTAAAGAGATTTTCCCTCGAATTTTCTCAAATTGTCCTACCATTACAAACAATGATAAAAAAAGATTCTCTTTTTAAATGGGGTGATCACGAAAGAGAAGCATTTAAAGCAATCAAACAAGCTGTAATTGTTTCCCCTTCTCTATCAACTCCCAATTTTTCTGATCAATTTATTTTATATACTTTTGCCTCTGAATTATCATATGCAACAGTCATAGCACAACCAAATGAATAGAAAATCGAATCTCCTATTGTTTTTTTCAGCTCAATTTTTCAAGGAGCTGAATTAAATTATCTAGGAGTAGAAAATCAAGCCTTTGCAATTTACAAAGCTATCAAATATTTTAGAGATTTTCTTCTAAAAATTCATGTTAAAGTTATTTTTCCTTTCTCAGCAGTCAAGCAATTCCTTATTCAAAATGAGTTAGGATAAAAAAGGGCTAACTGTGTTACTGTGTTACAAGAATATGATCTAGAAATCAAACCCACTAAAATTGTAAAAGGTCAAGGTTATTGCAGGTTACTCAGAGGAATGAATGATACATCAATAGATGAAGTAATAGGTAATATTGAACAAATCATAGAGGTACCCCCTGTTAATACCCAGTCTCAATATGTTGACTTAATATTTTATTTAAAAAATGGTTATGCTCCACTTGAACTAGATGTTAAGGAAAATAGAGCCTTGAGATTGAAAGCCAAACAATATCAACTCATCAATGATGTGTTATTTAGTAAAAATTATGATTCTCTTTTGTTAAGATGTTTGGAAAAAAATGAAGCAAAAAATATCTTACAGGCACTTCATGATGGGCCAACAGGTGGACATTATAGTGGAGATACAACGACTCACAAAATTTTGCATGCTGGATATTAATGGCCGACTTTATTCAAAGATACCCACATGTATGTAAGAAGATGCAAAATTTGTCAAACCGCTTCAGGAAAACAGAGGAAACCTTCCATGTCCTTACAACCATAAAACATTGAACAACCTTTTGAGCAATGGGGACTGGACATAACAGGTGAGATCGTTCCTCCTCCTTCCAAACAACATAGGTACATTTTGACTGCAACAAATTATTTTACAAAATGGGTAGAGACAATACCTATGAGGCTAGCCTCAAGGAAATTATTATGCAAATTATTACCCTCAAGGAAATTGCTTATCAGAATCCACTAATAAAAATCTTTTAAGTATCATCAAACGAACTATCGACCAAAATCAAAAGGATAGGCATTGTTGGATAGCGGATCCCCTACGTAACGGTTTTGGGGCTTAAAGCCCACAATTTTAGGTAATGATATTATAAAGGCTCTGTGAAGTGCGCAAAGTGTGAATTGTAATAAGTCAAGTCAAAGGGTAGTCTGCCCTAAAATATTGTAATTTAATCTAGAAGGTTTCGGCCTACCCATGGTCCACAAACCATGGGAATGTATAAATAGAGCGAGGCTCTAAGTGTAGAAGGTATCTTTGGTTTGGATCAGAAGTGTATGAGTTTCTGAAAGTGATATTCACTCTAAGTCTGTAAGTCTGAGCCGTAGGTGGTAGTAGTAGGAAGAGGCTCTGTAGCTGTGTGTGCAGAGGCCTAGTTGAGTCTACAGCTTTGTGCATGGACCCCTGCAGCTATATGCGCAAGGTAGGAAGTGGATTGTAACTGGAAAAAAGAATTAATAGAGATAAGTTGGTTTTGGAATATCACATATCTGTTGCTCTGTTTCTGTTTATGCATCTGTTTATATTTTATGATTGCACGCATGTCTATTTATGATGAATGGTAAAGGAAAGCATTGGGCCCACTTAATTTAATTCAAGACCTATAATACTAATAAGCATTGTATAGGGTAAAGAACAGTCATGCTTGTCATTGAAGTCGCGCGAAGGTAGTTGCACTGAATAGGCAGCTGCGCGAAAGTAACACAACGCATAGGACTGGTTTACAAACTTTATAAACTTCTTCAAGACATCCCTAGGGTGCGGAAACCTGGTTCCAGCACCCTCCCATACTACCTCGGGTGAGACCTCAGTCCGCGCTCCACGGACTATTGCCAAAAGGGCTAGTAGTTTCAAGATTTGTTTGGCTAAAACACTTCAAAACTTGGGTCAGGCTCCATCAAGCCAACAAATGGTTCCATTGTTGGGACTGGGATCTGCCTAAGGGATGTTTGATGTCAGAACATTGGAACCCTATGAAGAAGGAAATTGAAGATTAGTTGGATCAGAAGCTTCACAAGTTCATTATACAGGAAAACAAAACCCCATAGATATCTGAGAAGAGGTGGCTGGATCACTACGTATATACAAAAATCAATGAGATATTCTTTGCATCCTTCTCTTCAGAGTTGTATGATTGGATCGAGAGGTTAGCTAACAGCCAGCGAAGGTATAAGCTCGATAAACCAATAATGTAGACTCCAGAGTTGGTGCGCAGGCTAAAGGCATCAGAAGATAAGATCACACGGGCCATAGACCATTGGCTCGATCGGATAATAGGAAACACATTCTGCAGTTATCATCCCCACTAATGCCACCACCCACGTCACCTCCATCTTCGCGCACAATACCTCCACCAAACCAAAAATTTAGCATGGCGAGTGTGATCAAGTTGCCTGTATTCAGAGGAGTAGGGAATGAAGATCCAGATCAGTTTTTATTCGTAGTAAGAGAAGTGTGGGAAGCACAGGGGGTTACAAATGACAAAATTAAGAAGGCCACATTGGTAAGCATGTTGCAGGATCATGCACTGACATGGTATATCAATCACTCTAATGATCACCCAAATTCCGGAATAGCAGAGATCCAGATTGTGTTGAACAGATAATTTAGCCGGCTGAAATCAGAGACGCAATCAATCATCAAATTTAAGGAGATCGTGATGCTTCCAGGTGAAACCCCCTAGCATCTCAATCAAAGGCTAAAAAGTACGATCCACAAGGCTAATATGACACTTACAGATACGCATCATCGCACGTGGTTTGTGGCGTCTTTGACACCACACCTAACGACGACACTATCACAACAGAAGCTCTCAACCCAGGCAAAAGAATTGGAAATGGCAATGAGGTCACATGAAACACTGATACAAGATCTGGGGTTGGTAGTCCAACAAATTCACGTGCAGCTATAGAACCTATGCTTGGAGATGCAGAGTTTGAAGTAGGATAGGGCACCCTGGCCGGAAGCACACGAAGAAGTGTGGTGCATAAAATGTAAAGGCCAGGGCCACAATAAGGATCACTATTTGGTATTCGTGAACTACTTTTCAAGAGGGGAACCAATGTCATTGAGGCCAAAGGCACAAGCAAGGCCAAGTACAAAACCTACACTCTGGTGCGCGATCTGTCAAGTGGGAGTAAAGCACACAACAGACAATTGTCACCTGTTGCAGAAGTATACACAGACTCCACAGCATCTGTTTTGTAATTTCTTTAGATCAGTAGGCCACGATGAGTGGACATGTTGGAGCTATGAGCTAATGATGGATAGGACCCCAACTTATCGAATGAAGACAGAAACACGAGGCCTCGATCTAGCCGCAGCAATAGCACATGGGGGATTTCAAGGGCGAGGACAAGGAAGAGGAGGAAGGGGGCTTGGAAGGGGCTACGGAGAGCTAATATGTTACAATTGCGGAGGACCAGGGCACTACGCTCACGATTGTACCAACCCAACAAGAATATCTTGTCCATACTATAAGCAATTTGATCATGAAATGGTATATTGTCCGACACTAATTGCACAAATGCGCGAGAAAGGGATGCTACAACCTACTCTGACTCAAAATATCCAAATGATGAGGTTCGAACCACGTGAAGAAGACCCCAATGTGAACATGATGCTCAGAAGTGGTGCGACCACAGGGGAAGATAAGGGGAAGAAGCCTGAGGAAGATACATGGGTTTGCAAGGCTCCTATAAAGGAACATGAGTTTCATTTGGAACGCGCAAAGGAGACATTTATGGAAGCTAAGAAGAGTTTTCCAGAGTGTTTCTGGGAAAACTAGTGTTGCTATTTGATTTGCTAGTCCCACTAAGATGGGTAGCTATCTTAGAAACAAACAATTCAAAGCAACTTGTGTTTTCCTTTATGTATGACAGATAAGAGAGAAGCAGAGAGCACCAAACTTAATCTTTCGCTTGGTTCCTTACTTATTTCCTCTCTCCTTTGATAGAGCTTGCCTCTCCTTTCTCACTTGTCCCACTTCAAAGAACACCTATAGAGGCAAAGCAGCAAAATACCATCAAAGCATAGAGATCTATAACACCATAAACAATGTAGAATCAGAAGTACATTAACCATACAATTTCATTCACAAATACAAGATTCACAAGTACACAAGTATATGGAGGAAAACTCAAATAACTTTATTGATAGTATAAGTAGAAGAGAGGATTACAACCCAGCTTTCTGATCCAGCATCATCCTCCCAGCATGAAAGCCCTCTTCACCTCATGAAAAGCAAGATCACTCGACAATACAATGTCTCAAAGAGAAACCAACAGCACTTCCTTACAAATTACAAAATTCCAGCCTTTAGATATCTCAGCTAAGGGATCCATATATAGATGTTTGTAGAGGGGTGAGTCAGCTTCTAGGTTTTTGATTAGTGTCATTTCACTGATAGTTCTTAGTTCCACTTGGAGATTTCATGATCTCTTACTCATCCCTGAGCGAATTCAGAGAGGCAAGTGTCATATGAGAAGTTTCTAGAAGATTCTTTGGGTTTCCACTTAGCAAACTGTCTATGCCATTTGTCTACTCTTTCCCATCACACCCTACAGAAGGCTCTTTTCGTATGCATCGCACCTGGCTAGTGTTACAGTCAATATGCATCGCACCCTTAGCATGGAGCAGTCTATATGGTCCAGTTTTGACCAATTCTGAGTGGTTTTTCAGGGAGAACTTCTGGGAAATGATGTAATCAGTTGACCTTGATCTTTTAGGGTTTGAAACAACACTTTTAGGGGTTTAAGAGCCCTTGATTTATCAATATATGTGATTGGGGTTGCAGCGCACAAATATGTCTATATCAGTTGCCCCCTAAAGCATGAGGTCATAAATCTTCTGATGTCGGGTGAAATGCTTTATCATGACTATCTGAGGTCTCTCGAACTAGAAGGTGACTTGTATAAAATACAATACAATACATTATTTTCATATTATTTTCATGATCTAGCTGAGGCGGGCATTCCCATGCTCAGCTTTATGAATTCATCTTCATGTATATAGGACAGATAATTGTCCATTGTTGTAGACTGGTGATTCTCATTGAGCCATCATCCTTTAGCTTGGATGATCATCTGTGCAGCTACCGTGTACATTTGATGTCTTTATTTTCCTGAATATATCACAACCGAATGAATGAAACTAGATCCAGGGTATTCAAAACTCGTTCAATCTTCGCCTGATGTACAAGTCGATCCATGTGAAAAGATGTTCTAAAGTTGAACATGGAAATATATTTCCTGATTACCAGCCAATGATGTAAGCTATTAACAGGCGCGAGAGGAATCACCTATAATGATAATTACCATCAAGGTACTACAGTACAATTCACGTGGTGTGAATATAGGATCTGATGTTGAACACCACGCAAAATCTTTCGGTCAAAGGCCATTGATGTAAACCTGTCGTCGGAAGTGAGAAACTTTCCATTGAGGCATGCAAGCTTCAAAGTACTGAAAGGGGTGTTCCTAAGTCAACTTCTTGAATAATGAGCTGATATCGACAAGAAGTGACCCGTCGTAGGAGGGCCTTAATGAATCCTACATCTACGACACGAAATGAAGCAAATGATTTTCTGGAGGTGAAAACGATCTGATGATACAAGGTTCAGGAATGGCGGTCATGAAAAATGGAGAGTGAAGGCATTGCAATGGATGTTGGGTTGGTGAATTCTCTTAATGGCTTCTCTTGAACATATCGGCGACACTGCGATGGATCGGTAGCATTAACCCCATGGATGGTACGGAGGACCAATGGTGATGGTGAACGAAATAACCCAACCCAACTCAATCATGGTGATGGAGTGAAAGTGTCATGTTCAAGAGTGACCTACTACCAATGAAGTTTTTCAAGTTTTCTTCCCTTTTTCCCCAGTCATTGCTAACCAGTACCTCCTTATTTTTGTCAAGCTTGAGGAGGATAATATATGCGTGTTCTATAATTTGCCCTTCGGGCAAACCTATCGCTACGTTTTAGCAAGCCTAGCAACAGCGAAACTCGCTCTTGTCGGGATGGAAAAGTTTGTCACTATTGTTTTAATGAGTTTAACAACAAAGATAACTCGGTCCTTTTCATGTTTAGAGAGTCTAAAAATATACGAAAAGGAAACTCTAGCAGTATTTTTTTGTGGCATAATCCCTTAAGTCCAAAAAAGTATAAAATAATACGAAAGGGATGAATTTTTAGTAGTTTTAGTGAGCCAAAAAAGACAAGTGCTCGATATTTTTGTGGAATGATCCCTCAGGTCAAAAAAAATTAAAATGTAGAGGAGGGATGGCATTTCCCTTTACTTTAACGAGTTGGAAAGGCTAGTAGCTTGGCAATCTTTTCATATTTTACGAGTCTAAAAAGAGCTTGAAAGAGACTCATTTTTGAGGAACGAGTGATGTATCCAGGTAGCAGCTGGTTCTAGGTAAGTTTGGAACTTCTCAAACACGGCAGCGTAACAGGGGTGGCTAATAGAATCACTCATTGCAACTGTTCCTCAAAAGGGTAAACAATCAAGTGGAGGTGTATGATCGGCTAAAAGAGTGGAGGTGATAGTAATAACACGACCAAGGCTCAAAAGGCTGATAGGAATGTGATCACAAAGGTTATTTACCGAGGGTGGATTCATTTTTTAATGAGCTTGAATCTTTAGAAACCATGCTTAGTGGCGGGTTTATTTTTTAATGAGCTTGAACCCTGTGGTAACATTGCTCATGCCAATCGTCTTTTAAAGATGTCTCTTCATTAGTAGGTTCATTTTTTAGTGAGCTTGACCCATGCGAAACTTTTCTCATTGCCTTTTGTATGCAGGCTGGAAGTGACCAACTACAGAACTAAGAGTTAATGAACTAGTGCGGTTAGGTAGGATAGTTTAGATAAAACATCTCCTTTGCTTTAATGGGACCTCCGACAAAGGTGAATGGTAGATCAAACTGTTCACCTAACCTAAGTAGCTGAACTAAAGTTAGACTAAAATACTACGAGGTTAAAGTTACGTTGGTCGCTTTTTCACTTGCATAAAAAAGGTTTGCATGTCCCTAGGTGTTGATAAAACGAGCATTTTCAATTACCTTGTGGAAGTTCCTGCATTTAAGCAGGATCATTTCGTTAGCAAAGTAGACAAAACAATTCCTTGGCTCTTTCCATCGAAATAGACAAAGGTGAATCGTGTGAGCTTCCAATCACATAATTTGTGAGGAGATCCTATTTCAGACTGATCCCATATCCTATACAAAAATGGAGTTTCAGACTTATCATATAACCTACAAGGAAATCTTGTTTTTTCATCTGGGTTTGCTTGCCAAAGCAGACCAGGGTGCATGCCCCCTAGCTCATTATATTCACCGAATACTCGCAGTAATTGGGTGGATGAACCGGAGGTTGAAGAGACACTCCTTGTGCAAAGAGACCATTTAGGGGTGGCATTTGACTCGTAGCCGTGTTTGAATCGGGAAACAAAAGCTAGTCAACAAGCTCTACCATTCTTCCTTCATACAGAAAACACATCACCCGAAAGAGTGAGGAAACAATAGCTCCCATGTTGTAAATGAAGTCATGCCCAAGGAGTAGATCGTAATCTAGTGGCCCTTGGACTACCATCATGTTCAAGTGAATGTTTTTCCTTCTCAAAGTTATAGGCAAATTTGGAAGGATCCCTAACGGTCGACTGGTTCCTTTGTTGAAGCCTGACAAATTTCAATTCTCAGGCAGAAAAAATGGTGAACCAAGCACTTTCCAAGTAGTTGAGGAAAGGATACTCACAAAAGCCCCTTCATCTATGATAGTTCCATATATAATCATTTTGTAAACTTGTACTATGATTCGGAATGGTACATCAGATGGAAAGTGAGGACCCACTAGTAGATTCCAATCAAAAGAAACGACTAGATTGCTTGGAGGAGGGACTTAGTAAACGGCTGGATGAATGTCTTGAAATGGGGAACTTCCCTCCTGTGGTAATGGAATGGGTAGATTTCCCCCATGTTCATTGGACTCTGTGTTAAATAAAAGAATTTGAACGATGTCATTCTCATTCTCTTTGGAGACTATATCATTTGAAGGTGGACCTTCTAAAGGCAAGACTGGGTCGACTGCCGTCTTGACCTGTTGACTTTGGTCCGATATGGACTCAAAGGGTTTATCTTTGATGACAAGCATTTCGACCAACAACTGAGGGGCATCAGTCGGATTTTCAACTAGGGATGGACTTGGCAAGAGTTTCTTGTATCCAGGTGGAAGTCATTGTGGTGAAGTAGGACGGTTACCCAAGACACTTTTAGCTTCGTCCAGGAAAAGGACAATGGTGGAAGGCATGATCACCTTCACACAACCTACAAGGAAGTCTAGATCTTCCTTTTTGTCCATTGACTTCACTTCCACTAGTCGATGGTGATTTCTCAACCTGATTGACAGAGGTTGATGACACCAGATGGTTCAAGTAGGGAGACCAGTCTCTCAAGATCCATGGAATGCAAGGGCAATATCGATGAAAGTGGTTTCCTTTGCAAATTATGCATGGAGATTTTGGTTTGGAAGATGCAGTGTGCGGATTTTCACCAGACGATGCATGGTTACCCCCTTGCTTAATTGGCTTCTTCTTCTTCTTCTCCTTCCCTTTCTTCTTCTTCTCAGTTACTTGGTTTTTAGTATCACTAATTTAACCAAGCAAAGAGGAAGAAGGAGAGGGAGAAACAAATGAAGTATAAGGTGAGGGAGCAACTCCAGCATCATCTGGTTGTTGATTCGATTGTTGAGGAATTACGGTGTTTTAAACGACAAAGGTTGAGAATAGCCATACCGGCAGGCCAATTGTGATTCTTGGAAGGGACAATGTAGCCCTGTATGGAGCACCAATATCTCCCCAAGAAGAGAAAGGACTAGGATTCCCCCAAGGGGAAATCCTTGATTGGTGGACTCCATTACCTCAACCTAAGATCAAAGAGGGAACAGGGATATTATTCCATATTAAATGAATTTTATGATGCTTTGACACAACTTGCTTTTTCAATTTTTAAGAGTCGATAAAAAGCTAAAGGTGACTCTAGTCACCTTCGATTTTTAATGAGCCTAAAGTGACAAGTGCTTAGATGGACCTTTTCTTTTAAGGAGTTGAAAAGGAACGAAAGTGACTACTCTGGAAATCTAGACAGAGGGATTACCAAA
>APFE030989067.1:40292-72907 GCA_000404065.3 Pinus taeda
TGAAAACGATAGTTACTAGGCTTTACGATGCTAGAATATGTCTCTAGCCTAGACTTCTAGATGTTTTTTTTTTTTTTTTTTGAATTGGTCTATTTCTATATTAGTACAAAAAGATGATACAGCAAGACTGGAGCCTTGAAATTTCTAGCCATGAAGATGGCATTCTAGCAAAATGCTCTTGACAAATTGACAATATGACCTGCTTGTTTGCAGTTCAGCTGAAAACTGACCCAGACAATATCTGAAAGGCTGAGCTTACATTGACCATACAGTAAATAAGAACTAACCCGTGCATAGTTACAAGACCGACATATGCTTTTCCAGCTATGGGCATTTTCCAACCAAAACATAGCCACGAACAAACACTGATCATGGAGAAGACCGACCTGAAGAAGTGACTACTTTCAAAATTAAGGAGCATGCTTGCCGAAAAACTGTAGATATTCAGAGATTATCTTGAGGAATTGGGAGCACTAGCACGTTCAGATGGCACCTGAGTTGATCAGAGTCAATGGATTCAGAAGGCTGAGCAGCGGAGGTTGAAGGAATATCACCTGTGGGCGCACCTGGGCCTTCGTTCACTCTGTGACTTGCTTATTGTCTTTCTATGCTCCTTAGCTGGAGGTTGCTCTGTTTTACCCTACCGTTCTCCTGAGAAACTTCCTAAAGAGCGTCTTCAGAGCCTACTGCATTCTCAATTAATTCAATGGAAACAGAAACTATAAAAGAAGCATAACCCAACGAGCATGGTATCCTGAACCGAGCAGAATGCAACTGAGAATGGTGCTCGCCAGCATTAATTCTGTTAAGCCCTCTTCCTCTACCCCGGCTACTGCGAGTAATAGGAATGTTGAAGCTACTGAATTCTGAAGCTTCCGAAGTGGGAATCGACGAGGTTGGTGAATGCCTACTAATGGCCCGACTCCGGGCACTACCCCTTCTGCAACCCATGCAAGACCGATCTCGAGGCATTGTGAAAGGAGCTGGATTGCGGCGATTGCAGATGGCAATTGTTGGCTGCCGCTTGCCCACCATCACCATCCTTATCGTACTAGTTCTCTGATCAACCACCCACATTCGAGAGTGATTAATCCTATTGCGCCAGAGAGGTGCATTCTTTTTTGAGTTGTTCATCATTTGAATCACTGAGAGGGCCTAAGAAGTAGAGAAGCTACTGGTTGACCCCTTAATTGGCCAATCTATCTGCTACTTTGTTGGCTATGCGTCTTATGTGCTTGAATGTGATTCTCCGGGGTGTCTATAGCCTTTCCTCCATTTGCTCCAATCTACTAAGTAATCTCCAACTTGAGGCTATTTTAGATGTTGGGGAACCTGCTTTTATTCTGATGACCGCTGCTATTATTATGAGGGAGTCTCCTTCAACCTCAAGAGGATAAAAGTTTTCTTGCTTTTCTATGCAAATTCCTTTCCAAATTCCTTCCAGTTCCGCTGCATTATTGGTATCATTACCAATATTTCCATGGTAGATATACCTGATTGTGCCCATTTCATCACTGAAGACACCTCCGTAGCTAGCTGGCCCGGGGTTTCCTTTAGCCGTGCCATCAAAATTTAATTTAATCGAATTGGAAGCAGGGGGGGCCAATTTAGTGGAGAGGTAGAGCTGGAAGGGGAACTGGAGTTGATTTGGACCAAAGAGGTGATTTCCATATTCCAGGCCTTTAAGATGAGGCATTCCTGAGGGAGTTCTGGCATGTCCGTTGATTGCCATTGTCTTGTTGCCAAAGTTTCTTGGAGATTTTGCTAGAGGAGAAGCCATAGAGAGTCGATGGGTTTGTTGGTGTTGTTGAAGACTCTGTTGTTTCTCTCTTTCCATAATATCCAATAAAAGAAACCTGGGATAAGGTTCCACAGCAAATTTAACAGAGGGCTTTGGAAGGGTTGCTTTGGCCAATTTCTGATGGTTTTTGCAATATCTCCCTGTCGTTTTCCATATCTTCTGTTGCATTGATCAATTTTCTCCCATAATTGAGTGGCAAGAGGACAAGAGTCCATTAAATGAAAAGTGATTTCTACGTTAAGGTTGTAGTTAAGACATCTAGAGGGTCCTATGAATCCTCTCTTTTGCAACTTGTCCCATGTGAGGGTTCGTTGTTTGCCTAGAAGCCATAAGAAAGTGGAGACCTTAGGCCATGTTCCTGGTTGCCAAACCTGGTCCCAAAGCTTGTCATTGTTTGCCTACGTGGGTGAATAGCGTAATTGGTGTGCTTCCTTAGTCGTAAACATTCCTTTAGGCGTGTGTCCCCAGCAAAGCTTGTCCTGTTGATCTGAGTGCTTGATTTTCCTTTGGTTTAACTCCTGCTCGATCTCTGTGTAGGTTTCCCCTTGCTAGTTGGCCTGCCAAGTGCTTGCTGATTTCCAGCGCTGAAAGTCATGGGATGACTGTTGTTGCCAGAATTGATGAATGTGGATAAGATCAGCGTGTTGCATGTATGGTTGCCACTTTGGCTTGTGAAGGAGAGAAGCTAGTTTTGGGAGTTGTTGCCATGAATCCTCCCAAAATCTGGCTGAGGTGCTCGAATGAACTTCCCAGAAACTGTGTTCTTGTATGAAGGCACTTTGAAGCTTGGCAGCATTCCAGATCAGGGAACCTGGAGATGTGGGGCAAGTTCTGATGAGGACCTTCCATTAACTTCCTAGCACATATTTTGCTTGCCAAAGCCAAGCACAAGGTGTGTGTGGTTTGGAGAGCCAATTCCACCATATTCGGGCTCCCATTATATTGTTGCTATGGAAGGGATCTCGAAGTCCTAACCCACCAACTACTTTTGGTTGGCAGACCTCATTCCAATTGACCAGAGCCCATTTCCTATTGAGACCGGAGGAGCCCCACAGAAAGTTTCTCTGCAGATTGCAGATGCTTTTGAGGACCCATTTAGGAGCAGCTAAAATGGAAAAAAGATAAAGGGGCATTGCCTGGAGAATGGATTTGATGAGGATAAGTCTACTAGCCATATTGAGTGAGTGAAAAGTCCAGGAGGACAGTTTGGATTCTAGCTTGTCTATGAGGGTTCTCCAAGAGGCGTGTTTAATGGCTGAGTCCAGGAGAGGAGCTCCCAAGTATTTCGAGGGAAGCGTTACAATGGAATATCCCAAAATTATTTCTATATTTCTTTGAGTAGTCGTGGGAGTATGAAAGAAGAATAGCCAGGATTTGGCGGTGTTGATTGAGGTGCCAGAGGTTTCTGAAAAGAGAGAGAGCAGAACTTTGAAGGCTGAGGCTTCTTGAGAGGAAGGATGGCCGAAGAGCATGGTGTCATCTACAAACTGTTGGTGAGATAAAGGGTGAAGACCATGAAGGGAAATTCCTTTCAGAGTATGAGAGGAGATAGCTGAGTGAAGCAAATGACTGAGGCCTTCAACCATTAAAACAAAGAGGAAAGGGGAGAGGGGGTCCCCTTGTCGGATACCACGGGTTGGACGGAAAGGCTTTGAGGGAGAACCATTGAGCAGGATCGAAAAGCTGGGAGAAGAGATGAGTTTCATGATCCACCTTGTCCAAGTTGCATTAAAGCCAAACGCCAATAACATCTGATGTATATAATTCCAGCTAAGTTTATCAAAAGATTTTGAGAGATCAAGCTTTAGAATCATACCTGGATTTTTTAGAAGCTTCAGAGAGTGTATCACTTCATTTGAGAGAATTATTTCGTCCATTATTTGTCTCCCTTCTACATAACATGTCTGCTCTGGCAAGATGAGAAGTGGGAGGAGAGGTTTGAGCCTATTGGCCAAAACTTTGGATATGAGTTTGTAGATGACATTACACAGTGCAATAGGCCTGTATTTTTTGGGCGTATTTGATTCATCCCCTTTGGGAATTAGCGCTAAAAAAGTAGAGTTTAGCGAAGGGAGAATCCAGTGCATTGATCGTGATTCCTCCACTAATTCCCAAACCTCTGTGCTAACAAGCTCCCAAAATTCATGAAAAAAGTTAGCAGTGAACCCGTCAGGACCGGGTGCCTTACCATCCTTAAGTTGAGCCATGGCATCTTCCACTTCTTTCATTGAGATGGGTTGAAGCAGCTTATTGTTGTGATCCTCCGTAATGATTTTAGGGATGAGCTGTGTAATTTTTTGAATGGCTTGATCTCTGCTTTCTGGTTGTTCCCTTAGCATTTCCTGAAAGTATGCTTGGAATTCCTTTTCCATTTCTTCATGCTTTTCTAGTCTTTCCCCTTGCTTATTATTGATGAATGCGATATTGTTATGCATCCTTCTTTGGATTGTGGATCTGTGGAAAAATTTCGTGTTTTTCTCCCCCTCCTTAAGCCATCGTATACAGGACTTCTGCCGCCACAAGGTTTCTTCTTGCTGTTTGCGTCTCTCAATTTCAGTCCAAAGGATCTGCTCCTGTTGTGCCCTATCTTCTGTTTGCCCCTCCAAGATGATCTCCTGTTGTAAAGAGCACATTTGCTGCTCCAGCTTTTTTTGTTGCTCAAATATATTACCGAACTGAGTATGATTCCAATTTTTTAGAACTTGTTTGAGGTTTTTTAATTTCTGTTGGAACTGGAAAATTTTGGCTCCTTCAGGGGGTTTGAAGGTTTTCCAAGCCTCCTTAACCACTGCTTTGAAGTTGGGATTTGAGAACCAAAAAGCCTCAAATCGAAAAGGTCTGTTGCTTTTTGTACCTGGGCGCGTCCATTGTAACATAATGGGCCAGTGATCTGATCCTCCTTGAGGCACGATAGAGGCATGAAAATCCCCTCCAAGGTGCATAGCATTGTCCGAAATAAGGAAGTGATCCAGCCTTGAAGCAATATGCTGAGCTCCTTTTCATTTATTGGTCCAAGTATAGATTCCATTTGAAGTATGTATGTCCATAAGTTGATTGTTCTGAATGTAATTTCTAAAGCCAATACTGTCCCCTTCTAATTTCGATCTACCGCCACTTTTTTCCTCCAGAGCCCTTATGATGTTGAAACCGCCACCTCCAATCCAGAGAGGAAATTTTCTATTGGAATTGAGAGCTGTAAGAGTATCCAGAAGAGCCAGTTTCTGATTTAAATGTTGTGGAAAGTAAACATTGGAGAGATGAACGTGAATATTTGTTCCTATGAGATGGAAGGTGGCTTGGAAGAGGAAATGAGAGGCGTGGAAGTCTTGGAGGGTGAGTATTTGTGGATTCCAAATGATCGCCAGTCCTCCCAAGGCGCCTGAGGCATCCACTGAGACTGTGCTGCAGCCTGACCAGATCTTTCTCAGAACCTTTTCTATGATAGTACTGTTACTTTTTGTTTCTTGAAGAAAAACTATAGTGGGATTTTCTTGCTGTATCAAGTTTTTTAACATTCTGTGTTTTGGAGTGCTGTTCAACCCTCTTACATTCTAGGAAATGAGCTTCATGAGGAACAATGGGGTTGAGATTTGTAGAAGTTTTTCAACTTAGGGAATCTCTCAGATTCCATTAATAATTCTCCTAAGATGATGGTCCTTTGCAGGTCCGTTTTGCGCCCTCTTTTTTTGTTTCTTTTAAGATCTTCTTTCCATCCCATGGGCTTCCTACTTGTATTCCTAGGCATTTATTGTGTTGAGCTTTGTTGAGAACTCCTTCCAGCCTTTCGATTTCCCATGGAGGAACTGTATTGTACTATTTCTGTTTACAAGTCGTTTCCAGTTTGATTATATCTAAACCTTCCAATTTTATACTCTCTAGATCTTCATCCATTTTTGAAGGAGTGTTTTGATCTTCCACAAAATTATTGTCATGAATGCTAAGGGCTAGAGCCGTGTCCAGCTCCATTGAAAAAGACTGTGCGAGAATCTTTGATGCAGATTTCTCAGAGGAGAGGGGGTTAGGAAGGCTTGAAGGATCAGAGGCAGAGGATGGCAGAGAAATTTTGGAGATCTGGGAAGGAGAAGGATGCGCAGGGTTAGCTGGGGGTGAAGCTGGAAGATTCTTTGAATGATCATGGGGGGTGAGAATTGTGAATCTGTTCTGGGAATCAAGCTTTTTGGAGCTATCTGGGGCGGTAGTGGGTTTCTTTGCATGACGGCGACGAATAGGGACTTTGGTAAATCCTTCTGAGTCTTTGCTGGAATCCTTTACATGGGATTTGGGTTGAAGATTGAGGGGACAGTCCCTAAAGAGATGGCCATGCTCATGGCACTTTCGACAACGAAAAGGAATGTGTTTGTAATCTAATGATTAAATCCATTCAAAGTCATCGTGGAAGAGACTTACCGAGTCTACTAGAGCTTTGGTAAGGTGCATTTGGACACAAATCCGGGCATAAGAAGTGTATTTACGAGTTTTAGTTTCCTCAGCAGCTTTGATGTAGACCCCCAGGCTGTTGCCTATATCCATTAGTGTCTCCTCTTTCCAATATTCCACAGGGAGGGAATACATTCGAATCCAAATGGGAGCACAGTTGAAGTCTTCCTTATCTGGATTAAATCTTTCTTTCCATTCTCTTAAGTACAAACCAGAAGAGTTGAAGAAGTACGGGCCACCTTCAAATATGTGTGATTTGTCCTCCAGGCAGTTGAAGATTGCCGCGAAGAAGCCTTTGGGGCCAAGCTGCAGAGTAACTTGTCCCTTAGGCTTCCATTTTGAAGCAATCCAGCCATGCAAGGCCTTTTTAGTTGGCCAGAATCCGAGGAACTTGCCTATGAGTGCATGGTCCCTCATAAATTGGATTTCGGTGTTGATTCGGTGGCTAGGGAGTTCGAATTTGATTCTTTCGGCAGTTTTTGGTATGCATGTGGCCGAAGTCGCCTTTGGTTGTGACGTAGGGGCTTTTTGAGTCCCGCCATTATCTTTACCCGGTTCATCACGTGTCGTAGCAGTCTCATCTTCAGTAATGGCCAGATCTGGTCCTTGATCTGTTTCTGGAAGGCTTTCTGAAATGTGCAGAGGATCTTTGTTTTTTTTCTAAGAGTTGTCACAGGATGACCCAAAGAATGGAGGGGGGGAGGTTCCCGCCCCTCCTGGGAGTGTATTCATGAAAGAAGCCTCAGCTGGAGTGTCATGGATTGAAGGATGGAGGCCGAGGGAAAGCAGGGTTTCTGGTTAGTGTTCAGGGGTGATTCAGATCGCATTGCAGAGCTCTCCCCTAGACTTCTAGATGTTGTGTGTTAGGTTCCAAAGCATTTTTATGTTCATTGAGGTTTATTTTGTTGTTGATCTTTTTTAAGAAGTTTTCCTTTCAAGGTTCACCGCGTGATGTGGATGTAAAATTACTAAATATGCAATCTAAAATGATAAACAATCGTTTTTTCTTTTAGCAATGAAAATCCTAGCTACTAAGGAAAGAAAAGTATGATTCTCTCAATAGAGAGCGAAGAGCACACACTGTATGCACTTTTCCTAAATCATTTCCGCATGCAGTCTAAATGCAAATGAATATATATGTATTTGTTTTTTCCATTTTCTTATTGTGAGAATGCCAAAAAGAAAACTAAGTACACATCTGAACTCTTTTCTTAAAAGCGACACTATAACAATTTCTTTTCAAAATGAAAGGAAGACTAAGATGACACTTTCAATTTCGAAAGCAAAACTGCTTTCAACACTTCAAATACTGATAATTCAAATCAAATATAATGGCAAAATTACAATCGACTATCTAGAAGAGGAAAACTTTACGACACTTTTATTTTCAACTCTAAATGACAATTGCGACACTTTTGAATCAAAAGATGACAGTTCGATTAAGCTACTATTTGCAAAGGAGGACTGTAAATGATGAAAAATACATAAAAAAACATTCACAATTCTTGATCAATGGAGGCTGAATAACGTAAAGGAAGAAGGCTTCAACAATAATATACTGATCATAAGCAGCAAAACTACTGAATAAAGCTGAAAACAATGAAGAAAAAACCAAATTCCAGAAAGGGAAACAGTCTCATTCAATCATCGCACCTGTCCTTAAGGGAAACAGGGATGCATCCCTCCTGCAACACATGGGAGGTGTGATGCATCCAGACTGTCAGATAGAGATAGTGCGATGGACCATGGAATGAAACTGTGCTTGGTTTTCACTCACAATTTGCAGCTAAGTTCAATGATTTAGGCTAAGCTTATGATGGACAGTAACAACAAAGTATAGGGGTATGATCTTATGAGGTTATTGAGCTACCACCAGGGCACTTAGGATGTTTGCAAGTTAGATGTTCAATTCATAAACCAACCTGGATATTGACTAAAGCAGCACTGATCTACTTTGCAGTTGTATAGAAAAGTAGTTTGAAGGCTAGCTGGGCTCTGTATGTAGTTTATAAAGAAAACAACGGTAACAAACAAACAAAATATTCGCTCCCCACTGGAGTTTCCATTTTGTTTCCAGGAAAACTAGAGTCACTATTTGATCTTCTAGTCCCACTAAGACAGGTAGCTATCTTAGAAACAAACAATTCAAAGCAACTTTTGCTTTCCTTTATGTATGATAGATAAGGGAGAAGCAGAGAGCACCAACATTAATATTTCACTTGGCTCCTTGCTTGTTTCCTCTCTCCTTTGATAGAGCTTTCTGCTCCTTTCTCATTTGTCCTGCTTCAAAGAACACCTGTAGAGGCAAAGCAGCAAAATACCATCAAAGCATAGAGATCTATAATACCATAAACAATGTAGAATCAGAAGTACATTAACCATACAATTGCATTCACAAATACAAGATTCACAAGTACACAAGTATATGGAGGAAAACTCAAATAAATTTTATTTATAGTAGAAGTAGAAGAGAGGATTACAATGCAGCTGTATGAATCCAGCATCATCCTCCTAGCATGAAAGCCCTCCTTCACCTCATGAAAAGAAATATCACCCAACAATACAATGTCTCAAAGAGAAACCAACAACACTTCCTTACAAATTACAAAATTCCAGCCTTTAGATCTCTCAGCTGAGGGATCCATATATAGATGTTTGTAGAGGGGTGAGTCATCTTCTGGGTTTTTGATTAGTGTCATTTCACTAATAGTTCTTGGTTCCACTTGGAGATTTCATAATTTCTTACTCATCCCTGGGCGAATTCAGAGAGGAAAGTGTCATATGAGAAGTTTCTAGAAGATTCTCTGGGTTTCCACTTAGCAAATTTTCTCTACCATTTGTCTACTCTCACCCATTGCACCCTACAGAAGGCTCTTTTAGTATGCATCACACCTGGCTAGTGTTACAGTCAATATGCATCGCACCCTTAGCATGGAGCAATCTGTATGATCCAGTTTTGACCAGTTCTGAGTGGTTTTTTAGGGAGAACTTCTGGGAAATGATGTAATCAATTGACCTTGATCTTTTAGGGTTTGAAACAACACTTTTAGGGGTTTAAGAGCCCTTGGGTTATCAACATATGTGATTGGGGTTGAAGTGCCCAAATATGTCTATAACAAGGAGGCCTAAACTTCAGGTAGTAAGGATCAACCAGAGCCGGGAATGGATCCTTCTATGCTTACTACCTTTTTAGAAACATGCATGAAACTGTTGTGTGACAATAAGGCAATTAAAGGACTACAAGAGCTGATCACCAAGTGCACGGAGTTGAGTGAACCAAGGGTAGTTTGGAAACTGGGAAGGCATGCACTACTCACCAGGAGGGAAATGAGATTGACGACACAGAATGGCGAGTATGAAATGGATCAGGTAATCTTAGACTTGGGTTCAGACGCGAATGTGTTACCAAAACAGAAATGGGAATGCATGGGCAGGCCCATGTTATAGTGGTCTCCTATTCAATTATAGATGGTGAACCAAAAAAAGATTTTGCCCATGGGAAGATTGCAAGGGGTAATAGTGGATATCAAAGGTGTGAGTATACAGATGAATTTTGAGGTAATAGAGATTGTGGATGACAGTAACCCTTACCCCGCATTGTTAGGGATAGACTGGGCCATGGATATGAATGGAGTCATCAACTTGAAGAAGCAGAAAATGATTTTCGAGAAAAAGTCCCTACACGTAGTAGTTCCACTGGATCCAACTAAAGGAGAGCGCTACAATGAAAATGTGCGTGACGCTAGAAGTGATGATGAGCTAGATTGTATCTACAAGACAACTGCGTGATACCAGGATTGGTTAAATCCATTTGCAGATGGAAGGGTCTCATGGGAGCATGCAGGTTCCTGCCCTTCAGATTTAGACGAATAAGATGAATGCTGGCACAATCGTTTGAGTGAAGTGACAATGCTAAATTGTAATGCGATGACTAAATCATTGCATTGTGTAACAGCCCAGGCTCGAGATCTACCGACATATGATGGGTTGACAGCGGTGGATGAATTCTTGAGAAAGTTTGAGAGAACAGTACCAGAGCAATAACGGTTCAATGCATTGAAGTGGGCACTACATGCGACACCTGCGTGTTGGTGGGGAACACATCAAGGAAGTTTTGAAAACTTGCATGACTTCAGGAGGATGATGCAGCTACGATTTGGGAAACTAGAGTATAGCTAACATATAAATATGATGGACATAATGACCCATGCATGCACCTCGCAAAATGGACCAACATCTATGGAGAAGAGCCTCATCCTGAATGGGTACACTTATTCTATCATACCCATGAATTGGTATACCGAGACAGAACTCCAACATGGTACAGGCGAATAGGATGTTTTGCGTGAGGGATTTTTGTTAACATTCCCATTTGAAGACCAATGGGAGGATACTGTTGATGACATGCTATAAGTTGTGAAGGCCGCCATCTTCAAAATACCATAGGAACCCTGGGAAGAAGTTCAACCAGCATGGGAAACCCAGTTAAGCCATGCTCTAGAATGTTATAACATACAAGTAGAAGAGGATGATGATGACCCCCAAAACATTAATATTCCAGAAACTGAAGGGTGTTGCGAAGTATGAGGACTATCAATTGAGGACCTCGACATCACTGTGCTGCTAAAAACAAAGCAGGTAAACATATGTACAGACACGAAGCTGAAGTACGCGATGCTTGGGGACTACTGGGACAATACTATGGTAGATAAGGTTACCGAGTTACTTCATGAATACCAAGAATTGTTCCCGACCAAAATCATGGACTTAAAGGGGATCATTTATGAGTTAGGGATGATGAAGATCACTCTAAAACCATACACGAAGCCAATTAAACAATGACCTTACCGGTTGAATCCGAAGTATAAAGAAAAGTTCCATGAGGAATTAGACAAAATGCTTGCAGCCAAAATTATTGAACCAACGGAAGAATCAAACTAGGTAAGTCCTATGGTAGTAAAGGAGAAAAAACAGAAGGGAGAAATTAGAATCTATGTGGACCTTAGAAAGCTTAACGACGCCTGTGTTTTCAATCCACTCCCGACACCATTTACAGATGAAGTATTGAATTGAAGAATGTGCCATCAATATTTTTACACATAGTGGTCGCCGCGTTCTAGGAATACATCCACAAGTTCTTGGAGGTTTATCTGGACGATTGGACTATGTTCGGGTTAGTTAAACACCTTATAGCTAGCTTACGTTTGATGTTGGATACTTGCCGACAACACTAGATTGCACTTAATCTGAAAAAGTGCACCTTCCTCGTTCCCTTTGGAAATCTGCTCAACCATGTGGTCTGCAGACAAGGTCGGATGGTGGATCTTGTGAAGATTGTTGTTATTCTCAATCTGGAAGCACCGTAAAGTGTCAAACAACTATGCGTTATGTTGGGGCACACTGGTTACTATAGGAAGTTTATCAAGAGCTATGCACACATAACAGCGCCAATGGAGAAGTTATTGAAAAAGGACGCTACATATTGTTGGAATGATGTGTGTGAGAAAAGTTTGGATGTTCTCAAGGAGAAAATGACATCATTTCCCATTTTGGTCTTCCCAAAATGGGACATTGAATTTCATGTACATGTTTATGCATCGTGTATTGTGCTAGGTGCTGTACTTATGCAGGAAGGTGTGGATCACCCGATCACCTTCGTGAGTCAGTGGGTGTCCAAAGCAGGAAAGAACTATTCTACCATTAAGTGCAAAGGCTTGGCCATGGTATACGCACTTCAGAAATATCACCACTATTTACTTAGGGAGCACTTCAATATGTATACCGATCATTTTGTGTTGAAATACGTGGTGAATAAGCCTGTGTTGGGGCGGCACATATGCAGATGGCTACTACTGTTTCAAGAATATGAATTTGAGGTCATCATCAAGCCAGGACACGTAAATGAAGGACCATACCATTTATCATGAATTGAGATGGGAGAGGAGCCAACAAATTTGGAAGAAGGACTACCTAATGCACAACTCTTTGCGGTGCGTGTCGCAGATGACCACTTCAAAGATATAATTCATTTTTTAACCATAGGGACTGTGCCGCAAGAATATTCAGTCCAGCAGAAGAAATAATTGGTGGTACACACAGTGGATTTTTCTGTTATCGTGGGGCATCTCTACAAAATGGGAAACGACGAGATATTATGAAGATATGTACCTAAATTTGAACGAAGGCAGATCCTCACAGAAGAACATGGGGCGGCCACAGGAGGACACTATGTGGGATAGGCAATAACATAGAATATTCTTCGCGCCGGACTATGGTGGCCAAATCTACATCAAGATTCGAAAGCACACTATTGGGCTTGCGATGTATGTCAATGGACTGGGAAACCATCGCGAAGGGATGAGATTCCCCTCAATCCACATATGACGCTGCAACCATTCGAAAAATGGGTGATAGACTTTGTGGGGCCCATCAACCCTCAAGGGAAGACGGGTGCATGCTATATCATCACCGCGACAGAGTACTTAACTCAATGGGTGGAAGCACAACTGGTTAAGGACTGCACATCCGCTACAACTGCGAAATTTTTATTCGACAATGTGTTGACTCGGCTTGGATGCTGGAAAATTCTAATGAGTGATCGCGGAATGCACTTCCTAAATAAAACTATCAATGTACTCACTGAGGAGTTCCAGGTGTATCATCAACAAAGTACATTGTACCACCCATAAGCTAATGGGATAGTAGAAGCATTCAACAAGATTCTAGAAATTGTGTTGACCAAAGTATGTAACGTGCAATGAAACGATTGGGAATTACGCATACCTGCTGTCTTATGGGCATACAGAACCACATGCAATAAATTAATGGGTCAGACACCTTTCAAGTTAGTCTACAGCATGGAAGCCATCCAATGGAATACATTGTACCCAATTTATGAATAGCAGCAATGACAAGCATGGCAAACTGCGAAGCTTTGGAAGAGAGGCTCGCACAACTAGAAGAAATTGAGGAAGAACGGTTTCTGGTGGGATTCCATCAGCAAGTACAGAAACAACGTGAGAAAACTTTACATGATCACCATATCAAGTTGCACACATTCAAAGTAAATTATCTGGTATTTCTATATGATAGCAAGTTTGAAAAATTCCCTGGAAAACTCTGCATGCATTGGTTGGGACCATATGTGGTGAAAGAGGTCACAAATGGAGGTGCGGTCCAGCTCGCCAAGCTTAATGGAGAGCCCTTCCTAGGAAGAGTAAATGGCAGTCACCTAAATCCCTACACGAGTGGGCTGGCTATCTAACTAACTGACTGAAGCATAGTCTCAGCACTCCAAGTAGTTGAAAGAAAGCATGGGACTAGAAATGAGTCTGCAGGAGAGTTGCAGGAAAATAAGGTTCCGCGTAGGGTGAGTCTATCATAGGAGTCACAGTCGCACATAAGGGGTTGTGCTGCTACACGGACAGACTGGAAAGTGACCGTTGAAGTCACTGTTCATGACAAGATGGTCAATTTAAGGCAACGAGGAGTGGACGACAAGCAATTAAGACATGGAGACCGCACTGGATTTGAAATAATCTGCTGCTAATATTGAATTAATGACCCAGAAAAGGGGGGAACGGTCAAATTTGCATTTCAACGGGTCTATAAATCACAGTTTTTCATCCACTGAACAAATTGTGGCATCTTGAGACTTAAGCTATTGCGCTATCCAATAGGCATGAACCCATCAAACTTCGACACTTTGAGAGTAAGCCCAGTGGTTGTGACATTGCCAAAAGAGATGTAGGACCTTCGGGACAGCATAATGTTGATAGCCAAGGCCGCCACGCTAAGCCCAACGTCAATGGTGGGAGATGTACTGAAACTTCCTTGACAGATAGCAGTACTGGTCAAGATTTCGCTGCGAAATCTGCAGTCTGGTAAGCAATCTATAGGAGATAAGGGCAAGACGGTGAATCTTGGGGTAAAAGGCAGAATTCAGTTGAAAAATGCATCCCTGGGCCGCGTGCCCATGATGAAACTTGAATATTGGGACCTCAAGGATAGCAACAACTCTCTTGCAAAAATGCAACACAAGCTTCAGCAGACATTGAGTATACTAGACCAAAGATCGCAAGCTTGCTGCTCTTGCACAAAACGTTTATTCATTTGACATCTCAGCTACAGCTAAAATCTTATGAGGGCTCACTTTTTGTTAAACTAGCAAAGTAGAATGAGCATCATCAATTAAGCGAATTAGTAGGGGCAATGGAGTAGGAGCTTGAAGAAGCGTTACAGGAGGCAAGGATGGAGCAACAGATTGTAGTGCTTCACTCTCAAGGATGGCGGACCACAAAGCATTGGCAGCACACCTCGCCACAACGACGATTGACTCGGGACAAGTCATGATGATTGCATTGGGGGCCTGTTGGGTAGTAGATCCCCCGCGTAATGGTTTTGGTGCTTGAAGCCCAACTTTTGGGTAATGGTATTGTAAAGGCTCTGTGAAGTGCGTAGAGTGCGAATTGTAATAAGTCAAGTCAAAGGGTAGTCTGCCCTAAAATATTGTAATTTAATATAGAAGGTTTCATCCTACCCATGGTTTGCGGACCATGGGAATGTATAAATAGAGCGAGGCTCTAAGTGTAGAAGGTAGCTTTGGTTTGGATTTGAAGTGTAAGGGTTTCTGAAAGTGATATTCACTCTGAGTCTGTAAGTCTGAATCGTAGGTGGTAGTAATAGGAGGAGGCTCTGCAGCTATGTGTGTAAAGGCCTCTTTGAGTCCACAACTGTGTGCGCATACCCTTGTAGCTGTGTGCATAGGGTAGGAAGTGGATTGTAACTGGAAAAAATTATTAATAAAGATAAGTTGGTTTTGGAATATCACATATATGTTGCTCTGTTTCTTTTTATGCATCTGTTTACAGTTTATGATTGTGTGCATGTTTATTTATGTTGAACGGTAAAGGAAATAATTGGGGCCACTTAATTTAATTCAAAATATATAATACTTATAAGCACTATAAAGGGTAAAGAATAGTCGCGCTCGTCATCCAAGCCATGCGAAGGTAGTTGCACTGAACAGACAGTTGCACGGAAGTAGCACAGTGCATAGGACTAGTTCGCAAATTTTCCAGACTTCTTCAAGACATCCCTAGGGTGTTGAAACCTGGTTCCAGCACCCTCCTATACTACCTCGAGTGAGACCTCAGTTTGTGCTCTGCGGACTGTTGCCAAAAGGGCCGATAGTTTCGGGATTTGTTTGGCTAAAACACTTCTGAACCTGGGTCAAGCCCCATCAAGCCAACAGGCACAAAGATTTAATATTTGCTTTATGGGCTGATAGAATAACCATGTAATCCTCAATAGATACCTTTCCTTTTCATTTGGTATATGGAAAAGAAGCTATTCTACCTCCAAATCTAGCTCTCACGTCATTAGCCCTAGTTCAATTTATTGAAGAACAACCTTCTTCTACTTCACAATTACGAATGTCTCAAATCCTTAAGTTGGAAGAAGAAAGAAATAAAGATAAGCTAGTCCATGTTCACCATCAACAATTGGTCAAAGCTTCATTTGATATCAATTTAGTCAAAGATAAATCTTTTGAAATTGGAGACAGTTTTGAAATGGGATAAAGTGCACGAGGATAAAGGAAAACATACAAAATTTCAAAAACTCTACCTTGGTTCGTTTCATATTTTTGAGAAGATAGGTCCACCAACTTTCATCTTGCAAGATTTACAAGGGAAGAAGGAAATTCTTCCTGTTAATGGACTTATACTCAAAAAATATTTTTCTTTAAAGAACATAGGTTCTTTTATACAATATGTAAATATTTTTATATATCATTTCATTTTGTTACTAAAAGTACTACGCTTTTGAAAAAAATATTGGAAGTTTCTCTTTGTTTTTGAATTGTTAAACTTATTTAAGGAACAATTTAGAAAACAAAACTTTAAATTGGAATCTAACTATTGAATCTATTTTAAAGCTTTGAAATAAGATAATCATTTAGTTGTGAAATATTTTGGTTTGAAACTCTTTAAAAATTTATTTGTTGTGAATTGGTTTTGAAAAGTTATCTTTATAAAAGTAGAAATTACTATGAAGTCTTTAGCATCTTTTACTTAAAGAGGTCATCCAAGACTCGTAAAGAATGAATGAAACATCCCCATCAATTTATTTAAAATTTTAGGGTGTAATCCAAAAATATAAAAAAACTTAAAAGTTAAAAGGTCTCATCACGAGCATGTTTACCATGATCATAGGAAACTAATAAAATTGACATTATCGCTATTGGTAACCAAACCAAGATAGTGGCTCTTAGTCAGCGGACTTTGAGACAAGATATCTCATCATGAGTTGGCTTTTTCAATTTTATTACAATTTGTGAATGACATTATCATTTTTTGGCTACCAAACCATGATAGTGACTTTAAAGTAAAAATAACAATAATATAAAATATAAAAAAGGAAATTCATTGCCTATAAAGAATGTTATTATAACATGCATAAGATACTGGTTCACTTTGGTTAAATGGTAACCCTGTTGAGGCCATGAACGCCTATTGGCAGCAGAGGCTCTACTATGACTAATAAGTTTATTCAATACACTAAACTTCTAATAGTTTTTACTTTATCTTTTCAACCTATTAGCAACTAGTTTACACAAAAACAAGATTTTCATCTATAACAAACCTTGAGAAAATTTATGATAAAACAAATTATTTCATTTCAAAGTTGTCTATATCGATCTAGATTTCAATCATTTTAAAACTTTCTAAAGAAATTTCTTGATAAAGATTGACATCTTACAGAGATTAGTTGTTGCGTCCAGTGTGTCGCCAATTGTTGTGGTGAATTCAAGAAATCCTTTCTCCTTAGAAAAATGGGTGACATTTAGGCATAGTTTCAGCTTAGGAGGGAACCAAGCAATAGCCAACCAACAACTAACCAAAAGTAGATGGTAGGGGTTTTATTTATAGGGAAGGATATGGAGTTAAGGATCCATAAAATGAGGGATAGGTTCCACATTTCAAGGCAAAGATCCATGAAAGTAGGATCAAGAAACAAGAATGGGAGGTCTCACTCTAATCCTCATTCAATTGCAACCAACTCGTCGTTCTCGAGACTTCTAGTAGGAGAAGCTTCTCCTCCGTTTTAGGAAAAACTGCCTGAAGAGGACTAGTGCATATTTTCCTATTAGAAGGCACATTGCGATCGCTAGTCACTAGTTAGAAAAAAGGTTACCAACACAGGTATGTCTGCTAAAAGCAGCGCCCGACTTGCAAAACAAGGTTTTGGACAAGTTCTTCAAAATTTCTTAAAGGAAAGTCTTCTTCTTCCTTCAAGGATGCTTTTGAACATGTTTGAAAACTTTTGTCACTTTGCAACACTTGCGACATTGACAACACAAAGTGCGACACTTAGGATATGATACTGGGAGTGCGATAAAATACTATATAAGAGATGCTCCTTGTTAGGTTCCTATACTAATAGGTGTCATATTTCATGATTGGCATGGATGAGCTCTAAAATGTTCATACCTTTTGGCTGGTTGCAAAGTTTTTCCATATTCTCAAGAAATCAAAAAATTTAAAAAATGTAAAGAGGGTATGCCCTAAAAGAAAAATCAAAGGGCAAAAGAATGAAGTGGTAAAAAAGTGAAAGAAATGAACCCCAAACAAAAGACCAGGAAAGTGTGCAAGTCCAAAATGCCACTACTATTGTATTTTTGCAATAATCTGATGATGTGCAGCTTGTTGACTTATGCCATCATTGATGAAGGGCCAAACAGTTTAATCTTGGCTAGTTCATGGTTTGAATTTACTTGTTTTAGAAATAGAGAATAAAATCTGTCCAAAATGTTCAATCCTGGCAAATAAGTAGATAGGTAGAGAAGCAAAGGAGCTCAATTGTTAAACCTGAGCCCTTGGATGTTATAAGGGTAGATCTAGATAGGATTGCAATGAAAAGAAAAAAATATGATGAGGGCTTGCCACTTCAAATGCAACCAAAGAAAGAAGAAAAAATGTTAGGCAAAGAAGGTTGGGTAGGTAGATGATATTGCAGAAGCATACTTGTGATTGATTTTGTCTCTCAAGATCTTCACCTTACTGTTATCCCAAGTACCATGGCAAATGTTTGGATGTAGCTCAAGTGAGGCAGATTCCATAACTAATTTCCTTTCATGTCGTTTTCCCAATCACTTACTGATTTCCCCCTAGAGATATTAAGATATGCTCAATATCACTAATCCACCCATCTCATTTCATAGAAAACCTAAGTAAAACCCCTTTTACTTTGGAAATTGGAAAAATATCACAAAGACCCCTTTTCCCTTTAAAAATCCTAAGTTTAACTCAGCGCTTTCAGTTTCATTTCAAAATCCATATTAACTTTTAACATATATTATTTAAATCCCTATAAATCAATTCCCCTTCCTGTATTATATTAACATATAAAAACCCCAAAAAACATTAATACCCAGCCCCTGGTTCAACTATAACCATAGCACTGGATAAACGCGAGATTAAAGGTTTATCTAGAACCGTTTAATAACCTTCGCACGCAAACCATGGGATAATTAACCACCGAGGTTAGTTATAACCAAACCCCGAACCAATAAACATTGCACCGACTTGATTTATTAACGTTTATTATATCGGTCCCCCGCGCATTAACCCTCCATTATCTTCACAGAGTGACCATCGTCAGATCTGGGCCTGCCCATTCGATGATCCACGCGCATATCACGACCCCCCTTTCGTCTGACAGTTAAGTCCCGGAGAGCCAGCGGTATTGCTCCTGTACAGATGCCACGCGTCGACCGCCCACGTTGCTCGCTTCCTCCCCACCGGAAACCGCTCGACCCAAAAAGCTCTGCGGGGGAAAACCACTTACCACCTCCTGCGTCACGACAAAACATCCCATATTCGTGACGTCAGCCATGCAATAAATGCCAAAATCACCTGCCAAAGCCAAATTTTTTTTATAACCATGATAATATTTCATTTTTGCCATTTTTCTTCTGTGAACTATTTTCCATGCAAATTATGTCCGAGTGATAGCACAAGCCTATAGTCTGCCACCTTGCCAATAAGCTTCAGCGATGCGCCCTGCCATCAGTCTTTTCAACCTGCAATTACACAAATCGTCTCCATGAGCCAGGTATTTACCCAATTTGCCTCCCGAACCTGTAAATTTTTTTTTCCTCTATGAATTTTACCTAACAAAGCCAAATTCAAGTAAAATCAATCCATAGCTCTCACAAAAAGACACCCAGAACTGTTGTCCTTCCCATTCTTCCCACAGAAGCCCAACTTCTAGTTTGAAAACACAAGAACCAAAGATGGAGGCTCCCGTAGCCCTGAATGTCGCACCCCTCAATTCACCTTACAAAGACCTAGATTGGTTATCCTTGGCTAACAGAGATTTTCAAATAAAGGAGTTATCTGGTGACATGAACCACCTCCAGGAATTTTTCTGAATTAGGAATAGTCACCTGAGCAACACTGATATCTATGGAATATGGGAATCTAATCTTTCCAAGTATTACCTTCCCTCAGTCAATGTTTTCCCAGATATTATTCACCAATGTTGTGCCAACTATGAACCTAACAGTAAAGCAGTTATAACCCCATACCAAACTTTCCTTTTTTACATAATTGTTGAATCTATCAATGAGATGTTACACTTCCATCCCACTCAGCCTCTAGCTCCTCTTTCCATGGGATTTTTGCTTGAGCAAGGCTCTCAATTTCCTAATTTAGAGATAACCCGTATTGCCCAAATGTTCATGAAACCTGATTGTCAGCCCCAAGGCCCACCTCCATATTTGCATGTCTGGTTCACTGAAATAGTAAAACTCATAACTGATATGATAGCCTTCATCCTAGGATTCAAAACCAGTGAATTTTTTGATGGGACCACCTTAGTTTTGTTGTCAATGTTTACCCCAGGACAGCCCCCTACTATCAAGTATGACTATGCCACTTTCATTGCCAACAAAATCAATGAGAAATTCATAAATATGGACAGAGAAGGAGTCTTTAATTACACCTCATTCATATACCACCTTCTACTATATTATCAGCCAAACATCTTTTCATTTCCCATCAGGAAATTGGATTCCAAAGGAAAGCAGTGGTCTATGATCTTTTGGACCTCAGTCTTCCACAATGTCCATGAATCCCCTTATACCTATTGTGAATTCGTTGACCTGTTTGTACATCCATCCACCACTCTTTTGATAGGAGCTCCTCCTCCTAGGGTCTCTGTTGATATAAAGAAGATTTACGACTTTCCAGACAGTACAAGATAAGTGACTGGTACTTGTACCAGAATCACATTGAAATCAGAATATATGGCTGTGAATTGTGCCCTTACAAGCTACCCAAATATGTGCCTATGAGACTATTTGCATTGGAGTATTTTAGGCAGCTTATCAATGTAGATTTAACCCACTTTTGTAGTGCTAAGAAAAAGGCTCATATCAGAATAAAAAACCAGGTAGGCCCTTTTGTCATCCATAAGAGGGAGGCATGGGAAGATGCTTAAAGATATTAGGGGAACAACTTAGATTAAATAAGAGCTTTTGGTGGGTACCATATGACCCAAATAGCTTTATAAGTGACAGAAAAGTAAGAAACAGGTTGTCATTTTATGTACACCATAGAATCCCTGAAATTGAACAGTTTTCTAATCAAGATGACTAGGTAGAGGGTACATTAATAGAAGAGATTATTCAGCAAGAGAAAATGGAAAACGCTATGAAAGACCTTGAAAAAACCATTGACCTAGACTCTTTTGGACAGGTATCCAAATAGGAGTTGGTGCATCCTCTGCTGGAACTTCTCAGCAGCTTGTACCAGAGAGCAGCACACCAGTCACAGGGTCTTCTAAGGGCAAGGAAGTGGCAGACACAGAGCGATAAGAAATGACTGATCAGTAGGGGCAAACTCCTCCAACCCAAACCAAGGCAGTAAATATTCCTACATTGCAGACTCCTCTAAATGAGGAAAAAGGCAAAAAGAGAGGTAGGGAAGACCCCACACCCATGAGTGGACCTACAGAATAGCTGAGTGCAAAGAGGCAAAGACTCCATCCTATGTCAAAAGAGGAAATTTTTGAAGAAACAACAGGCACTCTGAGAGGTGAAAGGGTAGTCAGCCAGCAAACTTCCCCAGTGGTGGACACATCAACTAGCTCACATCGGCAAGAGCTAGAAAGGCAACATAGTGTGGAAGTTTCGTCCACTAAGCCACGAAGAAAGAAAGCCTCTGACATCAAAAGGACATTCACAGAGATCAAGGCCAGAAACGATCCATTAAGGCTTCAAATTTATAACCAGTATCTTAAGATGGCCCCCACCAACCAGCAAAGATTAATGTCAGCCTATGACATTAAGGAGGGCAAGATGATCATGAGTTATTTTAAGCCCAAAGTGTTAACCACAATCTGCAGCTGATTACATCAGGAAAAATCTAGAGGTCATAGTCAAGGACATTCATCCTATGGACCAGATTGAGCTGCATAAACTAATTGGAGAGATGGTATACTCCACACTAGATGATAAAGCTATGCTAGCTCATAGATTGCAAAACTCCTTGGAGAACACCTCTGCTCAGCTAGATTTGGAGAAGGCCTCTTCCCTTGCTAAAGACAACAGGATAAAATCACTGGAGGAGATTATCATTGAGCTGGGTCATGATCCAAAAGATGCTAAGGGCATAAAGTCATTAATGAAGAAGAAAGAGGAAGATATTGCTGCCCTGAGAAAACAGCTTAAACTCCCTCCTACCATGCATCCATAGACAGCAGAAATTGTACAACAGAAATCCGAGGAGGACACGATGGAATTTCTCATGAAGCTCAATGAAAGGTTAACTGACACAGAGCAAGCACTGGGGAAAGCTCTAAAAGAAAAGCAGGGAGAGTCAACCTCCCAGCCACCTGAAGTAATCCCTACAGTCACAGCTGCCCCCTCCACACTTGTAACAACATTGCCTCCTATTGTTCCAGCATCCATAGAAGAGATAACTACAGAAACATCAGCAGTAGCAACAACAACAGCACGAGGCAACAGTACTCGCATGACCACAGAGGAATTAATTAAAGCCGTGGAGGAATTAAAACTCCAAGTATCAGAATTGAAGCAAGTCAAGGAAAAATTGGCAAAGGTAGAAATAAGTTATGACAAATCCGAAATAAGTGTGGCAGAAAAAATAAGGGAAGTTAAAGCATTACAAAATAAAGTGAAAGCATTGGAAAAGGATCTTTCTCTAGATAAACCACTGGCAGAAATCAAAGGTATTTTGTGAGCCAACATCAATCAATCCCTTGGTAGTGTGTGGAGATCTATCCAGGTTACTTATGAGCAAGTTGATTTAATAGGAGCAGCCCAAGTGGAGATTCAAAAGGAAAGAGCTTTATTGGGGCAGATGCCTGAACAAGCAAACCGACTAATACATTTTTTGAACACCAAGACTAGCGAAGAACTGGAAGCACTGCGTATCACAAACAGAACAAGCACCATTCTGGAAATTAAGAGAGTTCTAACCAAGAGAACTTTGATGCATAATTTGGAAAGGAGATGCCACGATATGCAGGTGGAGATAAACTCTTTCACAGAAAGGTTCACAGTTTTGCATAAAAAAGGTTTGCCAAGTCCTTTTGGAAGTAATGACTGCCTAATGAAGCACATAGACTATACACATAAATTGAATAAATATGCTACTGATCAAATAACTTCATCAGCAAGTACTTCAGGAGAGAAGGCACTTCCATCTGGCCAAGCCCTCTATGACAACCTAGAAAATTTGTTTTCCATTAAGCATGAAGTGAAGCATCTGTTCGCCATCCCACCTAATTTCTTTAGATATACAGAGACCGATGAAACTTTAAGAAAGCTACAGAGACATAAACTACCAGAACCACAGTGGTGGCAAGATATGTTAGGAATCTTATGAACTTTATCTTTGGTATCTTTGATGTCTTTGGTGAATTGAAAATTTTGGGCCATCTACCATAATGCGGTAAACATAGTTAAAAGAGGGTCATATCAGTCAAAGTGTATCAGACCAGGATGGATGTAAATATCCAAGCAAAGCCAGAGTAACCAACATAGAGTATCAGCGGAAGACAACTGTACACCCACTCACAAAGTCTACCTCCAGCACATCTGACAGGACAGAGCAGCCAGCACAGCATCATTTATGTTTCCTTGTTATCAAGACTATTCATCTCTATGTTTGTAAAAAACGATGAATCATCACTAGATATTATCTCTGTGAGATATTTTTTGAGATATTTTTTGTGATATTTTGTAAATATATTTAGTATAAATACCCCCCCGTTCGAAGTATTTGGGGTTGGTGAACCATTCTTAAAACTTTGTTGTAATACTGAAATTTTGGAATACAAAAGCTTTTGGAATCAACTGTTGCTGGACTTACTGGAAGTAGAATTGATGCAGATGGACTTGTCACAGAATTCTTGAATCAACTAGTGGACCAATAAGTCCCTTTCTCTTCTATTTTGTTATTTTTCTAGTTTCATTATATCATTTGAGTTTCACAATCTAAATGGTAATGAAAAAGATTAATTCATAATTTTCTTGACTGCACTCTGTGTTTCATTCATTATCATTCTCTGTGTTTTCTTCAGGATTAGCATAAACAGTGTAACTCTTAACTGCTCCTTTTTCCTAATTCTATCATATTGATTATTTGCTAGGGAATTCTTAACTACTCCTTAGTAGTAATCATCCACTTCCCTTCTTTGAATATGTTGAAGGATTCTTAACTGCCCTTCAACCATTTTAAGCCCAGCCCATCCAATACAGATCTTTGTTTTCTCCCTCTTTGACTACCTTGCTCTGTGAAACCATCCTCTGCTAAGAAACCATATCCAGAAAGCCCTCATCATTGACTCCATTTGCCCAATGGACTGAACTTCTCAGATTCACACCTCAGTTCTATTGAATCTCACCACCCAAAAAATCAAACAAACCCCTGAACTTCATAACTAGCCTAATACCTTTCAAAACAAAGTTAAATCATAAAGAGAGAGCCCTCTCTAGATGCAAATTGGCTAGAATCTGTGTATGAAAGATTGGTTTGTGATTACCTCATCCGTATTCCCTTTCTTACAACTTTTGGGAACAACCTGAGTGATAACACTCCCTAAAGCGTGAAGTCAGAATGGGAAGTGATGGCTGAAATGCTTTACAAATCAAGGCAAGGACTTTGGAGAACCACCATCAGGAGACCTGCAAATCAAACATAATACAATATATCTGAGATCTCTGATGTAAGTATCCTCAAAGTGTAAGCATATAACAATACACAGATCCATGACATGGACACAACCATTCGAATAGAAAGGATCATGTACATAGATTCACAAAATGGACACATCCATTTGAATAGAAGGGATCATGTGTATAATCATGAATACTTAATAACTCTAAGCAGCCTGGATTTATGAGATGAAACCTAGGGTCTTCATCTCCATCTCGATCTAACCAAAGTACGAATCCCACCATGTGAATAGATGTGTCAGAGTTGAACAAGGTAGAAAACCACATGATTACTAATCAATGATGGAAATTGTTAACAAGCACGAGAGAATTCACCAATAATGGCTCTCAAGGTACAACAACACAATCCACGAGTGTGAACAAGGAAGCTGAAGTATAACACTCGCAAAATCATTCGATCAAAGAGGGATTTTCTAGATCATCTTCCTAGATAATGAGTCGGAGTCGACAGGAAGTGATCCTTTGAAGGAGGGCCATAATGTTTCCTGCATAATCGACACGAAACATAGGATTTAGTAGAGTTGGCAAGAGTCATTCAGGATTATTGTAGAAACATAAAACATGGTCTAAGCAGTTTAAAGTGCAGATGGGACTTCTATTGAACATATCTACGACACGACTCCAGAATTTGGTAGCATTTGACTCAACATAGGATTAGAGGTCATGATGGAAATAGGATATAATCAGATGAGAGGAAAGTGGATTCCCAAAACCTAGAAATGCAAGTGATGAAGTGAGGATAACCCAAACCCATCATAAGAAACAAATAATTGTCATTTCCAAGAGTGACATGTTGCCTTTATACAAAATACAGGACATGTTTACTTCCATTTTTCTCCACTATTTCTAGTGAGTACCTCATTGTTTGTTATCTCAGGCTTGAAGAGGAGACCATATGCTTTTCGTATAAGTTCATCCTTCAGATGAATCCATCCTAGTATTTTTAACAAGCCCTAGGAAGGAGTAGCTTGGTCTTGTCATGGTGACAAGTCCTTCGTCGTTTTAGTGTTACGAGTCTCATAGAGGGTTAACTCAATGTCTTTTTCATGTTTAGAGAGTTTGAAAAATAGGAGAAAAGAAAACTCTAGATGTCCCTTTTTGTAGATAATCTCTTAAGTCTGAAAAGGTAGAAAACAATACTCAAGAGAACCTCTTAGCTATGTTTGACTAAGGTATTCGTTTTTCATAACTAGTCTATCTCAGTCCGGAAAAGGGTTAAACTTATACTGAGTATATTTATTTTCATTTACTTTAACGAGTTCAAAAAGACAAGTGCTCGACAATATTTTCATATTTTTGGAGTCTAAAAAGAGCTAAAAGAGGACTACTCCTGGAGGAACAAGTGGTATAAAAGGATAACAACTGGTTCTAGTGATGATGGAACTGATCAAACATGTAAAGTTGAATAGGTTGCATAATAAGAAAACTCATCGCAGATGTTCCGAAGGCAAGGGTAAAACAACCAAGTGAAAGCGTATCATCAGCCAAAGAGATAGTGACGATGGAATGAAAAAAACCAAGGCTCATCTAGAAAAAACATGCTGATAAAAATGGAAATCAAGAGACGTAAAGTGGGAATGGTGTCATTTTTACACAAGCTTGAAACATCGGAAAATATGCTTGAGTATACTTGAAGATGGTTTCATTTTTTCACAAGATTGAAACATGGGAAAAAAAACTATGCTTGGATTTGGTTTCATTTTTACACAAGCTTGAAACGGAAACAAACTATGCTTGGGTTTGGTTTCATTTTTACATGAGATGGAAACAAAGATAAATTATGCTTGAGTTTGGTTTCATTTTTACAAAATATTGAAACAAAGGTAAACTATGCTTGAGTTTGGTTTCATTTTTACACAAGATTGAAACAAAGATAAACTATGCTTGAGATAAGTTTGCATGCCACCAGCATAATGACTCAATTTGAGGTGCATGCCCCCCAAGATTCATTTCATTCACCTAAGTAGACTACTAATTACTAATAGGTGGATGGAATGAAGGTTCACTTATGAGATCAAGTGAAAGACTCAACTAGGAATTTACAAGATCTAATCAAAGACTCAAATTGGAAGGGAATTTGTTTCATATTTTAACAAGCTTGACATAGGAAAAGAACCATTCTCATGACACCTTGTTTCATTTTTTAATGATCTTGACACAAGTAAAGGAACTCTACTTTGACACTTTGTTTCATTTTTAACGATCTTGACATAAGAAAAGAACCATGCTCATACGGACCTATTTCATTTTTTAATGAGGCTGACATAGTAAAAGAAATATCCTCATGTTACCTTGATTACAGCCTATAAGAGGTCATAGCTTCCAAGAGGTTCTCATCATATGGGAGAACTCTCTGGAAGGGATACATGTCAAGGGATCTAATGGAAAGATTTGGTTCCAATGCCCCCAGTACATGACACACTATGTCATTGACTATATCATCAGTGGATGCAGGCATGGAACATGTGGCCACATAATTAACCTGTGGCAGGGGTGATACCACTTGCATACAAGGGCCATTTAGGGAAGATGGTTGATCGAGATTCAAATTAGGACCAAAGAACAAAAGCTTATCAATGGCCACAATTCTTCCTTCATGCGGGAACATATCTCATGAAAGAGAGAAGAGATGAGAGCTCCCATGACATAAACATAGTCATGGCATAGGAGTAAATTAAAATCCAAAGGACCTTGGACAACCATCACGTCGAGATAGACGATTTTTCCTCCCAAAATAATAGGAAACTTCAGAAGGATCCCTAAGGGTTGACTGGTTCCTTTGTTAAAAGCTAACAAATTCTAGGTAATGGGCACAAGTTGTGGAGAACCTAAAGCTTCCCAAGTAATTGAGGAAAAAATAATAACATATGCACCTTCATCTATGATTGTGCTAGGTATAGGTTTATTATAAGACTATACCGTGATCTGAAAGGGCACATCGGAAGGAAGATGATATCCTTCCAGCCGACTCCAATCAAATAAAGTGACTAAACAACTTGGAGAGGGTGCCATCATAATGGGAGGAATGCCCTCTTGCATCACGGGAATAGGAGGATCCCCCCCCCCCCATACAATGGGAATAGGAGGATCACCCACTTGTATAGTGGGAACATGAGGATTACCCCCTAATTCTTTGGAACCTGAAGAAACCAGAAGAACTTGAGTGGTACAAACTTCACTCTCTAGAGTACAAATATGATCAACTAAAAGAGGAATCGGGTCAACCATTTTTTTGACCAATGGTTGGTCGGAAATAGACTCATGGGATTCACTTTCAGAGAGAGCGAGATTGAATAGAGATGAGTTCTAATCAATCACTTGATAAACTAGTGGAGGATCAAGGGAAATCTTTTGATAACCAATTAGAAGATGAGGTTGAGAAGGAGTAAGATTATCCAAACATTAGAGGCTTCATCCATATAAGGAAAAAGGTGAATAGGATGATTCCCTTCACATAACCTACAGGAAAATTTGACTTTTCCCTTTTTCCCATGGGATTTACTATCACTAGTTGAAGGTTTATCACCAACATGATCTCAATAGGTTGATGACAAAGTTCGATGTGAACCTATAGACTACACTTCTAATATCTTGGTAATATTGGGAAATTCTCGAAGAAGGTAGTCAACCTCACAATTTTGCAAGGGAATTTTACTTTACGAGGTTGACTAGAATATTTTCCAACATCAGTTGCATCTGTAACAATGGTTGCTTGGTTGGCCTTTTGCTTATTTTTCTTCTTCTTAATCTTCCTTTTCTTCTTCTTCTTATCCACCTAGTTACTAGCTTGCAGGCTTTCACCAGACGAAGAGGAAGAAGACTGAACATCCAAAGAAGGAAAAGAGTCAACTTTAGGCTCAACCAAACGTTGATACTATTTAGGTGGAGGAGAGATCGATTGAGGAGAATTTTGGACATTCATAACCATAGGGGTCAGAAATAACTGAATTGGAAAACCAATGGTAAACATAGGAAGGGAAAACATTTCCATATAGGGAGCACCAACATTTCCAAAAGAAGGAAAAGGACCAAGATTCTCATCAAAGGGATTTCCTTGGTTGGTGAACTCGAGAACTGTTGCCATTAGTCTCAACCTAAGATCTACTAAGGATTATTTCCACAAGTAGTATGTTTTTCTGCTGTCAATTAATTGATTTTAGAACTTAACAAAAATAAATCAAAAAGGGGTAACTAGGCATGAGGGTTTACCAAGAAACCATGAACTACAATATACACCTTGGTGAACCAAGGACTTAACATACGGAAGCCAATC
The DNA here is from genome assembly GCA_000404065.3 of Pinus taeda. Classification (NCBI taxonomy): domain Eukaryota; kingdom Viridiplantae; phylum Streptophyta; class Pinopsida; order Pinales; family Pinaceae; genus Pinus; species Pinus taeda. Next base: position 69,072 of record APFE030989067.1, read on the forward strand.
TCCCTGAATGTTGTGTTCGATGTATAACAATATACAAGGTGACATATTCGGTTACCTATGGATGGATAGCAACCTATTGGGGACTCCCAAAATGTATGTGACGATACATGAGAGTGCAGTCTGTAGCAGTGTTTTCTAATGTGTAATCGTTCAACTGGAGTGTTCCCATATACTTAGCATGCTTGGAGTGCCTCAGATATACCTAAAAGTACTAGAGAATAATCCTATACACTTTTTTACATGGAATGGGATTTCACCCCTAAGATACAATGCTACAAAATAAGGACAACTTCTACATTTAATGACGTCGGAACATGTCTCTAGCCTAGACCTCTAAATGTTTTCATTAATGTTCAAAATGATCCTTAGGTTAATTGAGGCAAGTTTTAACATTAATCTTGGATTAAGGCTCAAAGATCGATGTCACCTGAACACACCTATGATGCAACTAATATGAGAAAAAATGATTCTTTTTATTTCGATGAAAGCTATCTAGTGTAGGGAAAAAATGCAAACATTTATTCAAAAATCAAGTATGCAACAAACAAAGCTTCCTAACTAGAATTTTCACTTTCACTATTCCAATGCACCTACCAAAAGTAAAATGATTTTTTTTTACTTTTCTTCTCAATAGAGGAAAATGCACTTTTCAGATCTCAACACTAAGCAATGTAATATATGCTCAATGATAATCCCAAAATGACTTTTCAAAGCAACGTACTAATGCAATTCAAAAAGTAAACTTTGAGATGAAAGCTAAGCAAATGAAAATGTGATTTCTTTTATGGTTCTCAAAATAAGTAAGAATGCTTTAATCAACAACAAATCAATATTCCTTTCACACATACTAGCAACAAACAATAAATTCAATTGACCCAATAACTAAAGACTCAACTAAAGTTCACTTTCACTACCTCAAACAATAGGATAGGCTTTTGCAAACTAATAAGAAATCAACAAAAATAATGGAAAATTCTATGCACACTGAGTAGCATAACACTTCAGAGATCAAGACACACTAGACCTTTCTGATAAAAACCCTAAAAAAATCTCAATTTTTGGATCAACACTACTTTTATGGACAAACTCCGCGCTAATAAGGTGGATCAAGGCTACTTTTATGGTAAAAACCCATGCTGACAAGGTCTTCAACATGATTGTAATGAGAAAAATCAGAATTGACAGTGCGAATGTTTCTAATAAAAAGTGCACTAGGCGAGAAAGAATTAGGAAAATGAGGATAAATCCAAAGAGAGATCTAGACCTGACACTCTAAAGAATGTACTAATCAGAACGCAAACCCAAAATAACCCTAAATCACGGATCACAAGGAGGTTCATCAAACTAATAAAAAAGACCAAACATAAAAAGGAGGTTTGAGGGGTTATAAGCTCCCCAACGGAGTCACCATTTTGTTATGCAAGAAATCCTTTCTGCGGACATAAACGATCCCTCTAATCCTATGAGGGGGTTTAACAATGAGCTCGACAAATATGTGCAAACTTTCCTAGTTTATATCAGAAAATACAAAGGAAGATAGATGACCTACCTCACTCTAATGCTAACACCCGTTGATGTTGTTCTCGAACTTTTCACTTCCAAGTTCAATCCTCTCTACGCCATTGTGGATGAATACCTACAAGAAAGATCAAATAGAGGCAACAAAGGCATACATAGCATAATTCATTCTAACATAAACTATGTGACAACTCAAGGAGTATCACACTAAATGAGTAATGATTTACACACTTATGGAAAGAAAACACATAATGTATTATTAATAGAAAGTAAGGGAAGCATACAACCACTTAAGCCTTGATGTCGAAAGCCTCGTTTGGATGAGTTTCCAAGTCCTAGCCAAAACCTTCAAGCACTCCTTTCTCCTTAGAAAAATGGGCAACATTTAGGCATAGTTTCAACATAGGAGGGCAACCAAGAAATAGCCAACGAACAACTAACCAAAAATAGATGGTAGGGGTTTGATTTATAGGGAAGGAAAGGGAGTTGAGGATCCATAAAAGGAGGGAGAGGTTCCACATTTCAATGGGAATATCCATGAAAGTAGGATCGAGAACCAGGAATGGGAAGTCTCGTTCTAATCCTTATTCAACTAAAACTAGCTCACAGTTCTCAAGACTTCTAGTAGGAAAAAATTCTCCTCCATTTTAGGAAAAACTTCTTGAAGAGGGCAAACGTGGATTTTCCTATCAAAAGGCGTGCTTCCAGTGCTAGTCACTAGTTAGACAAAAAGTTACCAGTGCGGGTTTTTCTGCTAAAAGTAGCGTTGTTCTTGCAAAATAAGGTTTTGGAAAAGTTCTTCAGAATTTCTTCAAGGCAAGTCTTCTTCTTCCTTTAGGGATGATTCTGAACATGTTTCATGGTGAATACATTGTTTTTGACAACTTTTGTCACTTTGCAACACTTGTGACAGTGACGACACAAAGTGCAACACTTAGGATATGAAATTGGGAGTGCGATAAAATACTATATAACAAGGATGATTTGATTTGAATCATAGTGCTCATAGCTCCAAAATATCCCTGATACCTGCATGATTTCTTCCTTTCTCTGAATGATCTACGAATGGGGACATTCCTTTTAGTATCTTGTAAAGTATCATGAAGCCAAAGTGGACTTTTCCTAGTAGGAGGATCACTTGGAGGAGAATCTAATGGATCCATAGGTTCCATGGGATCATCAGCCATATCGGGTTCGGACACAGACAAACCATCTAGAATAGCCCAGTCATCACTCTCTTCTTTAGGAGGATGAGGTGGAGGAAGATCTCTTGTTTTTCCAAGAGCTGCTTTTTCATCAAATGTTATGTCCCTGCTAATTTTGACCTTCCTTTGAATACGAATATAAGTTATGTATGCTTTAGAATTTTCACAATAACCCACAAACCTACCTTTTCTTCCTATAGCTTCCAATTTGTTCCTTTTATCCTTCAACACATGAAAATATATGGGGCATCCGAATACACGAAGATGGCTAATATTAGGCTTGATACTTGTGAATATTTCTTCCAGGGTCTTGTTTTGTAACGCTTGATGAGGCACCCTGTTTTGAACATACACAATACTAGATGCAGCTTCGGCCCAAAGGAACTTTGGAACCTTTTGATCATGAAGCATAGCACAAGAAACTTCCAATATAGACCTGTTCTTCCTTTTAGCTAGACCATTCTATTCAGGAGTATATGGCACAATTATTTCTTTCTTGATGCCTTCTTTATTGCAAAATGATAGGAATTTTTTTGACATGTATTACCCTCCATTGTTGGATCTAAAGACTTTGATTCTATTTCCTTATTGATTTTTGATTAAGGCTTTGAATTCCTTAAATATTTCAAAGGCTTCATCCTTGTGCTTAAGATATTATATCCATGTCTTTCCTGGGAAGTCATCAATAAAGGTGATGTAATAGAGATGACCACCAATAGAATGTATAGGCATCGAACCACATATATCAGAACGAATGAGATGGAGGATGTCATGTGTCTTGTTCTTACTAGACGGAAAACAATGTAAACTTTGAAATGGGAACTCTGGCCAAAAAAACCCGTAAAAACATCAAAAACAGTGCTAAAAACGAAAAGTGATGATGCTAGAATAACAAATTTTTTTTTCTAGGGTAAATTTTCAACATGTTTTAAAAATGGTGGTGAAAACCATTTTTTTGTACAAAAATTGTCCAAAAAACACCCTCAAAACGAAAACTGTTGACGCTGAGATAACACCTTTTTTTTCAAAGGTCAAATTTCAACATTTCAAAATAATGGCATAAAATATTTTATCATGACCCCGAAAAAAATTAAAATTAAAAAAAAAATTAAA